>VDFB02047672.1:0-67907 GCA_007258455.2 Sequoia sempervirens | reverse complement strand
GCATTTTATCATTTTTATAGCTGCATTTCATAAATCAATTAAAAAAAGAAAGAAAAAAACAAGTAAGCAAAATAAATATTATAACTGCATTTTATCATTTTCATAGCTGCATTTTCATAAATCAATTAAAAAAAAGAAAAAAATAATGTTGTGTGATGTCAATGGCGGAGCAACGGTCAAACTAGAGTTTCCGCAGGCACCATGGGCTGCAATACGATGGAAGGAAAGCTCGATGGCCCTTCAATAGGTGGCGGGGAAGAAATATTTACCCAGACAGGTGCAATGGGACTAACAAGGCTTGGCAGGCTCTAGTTAATCAGAGAGGCAGAAATGGGGGTTCTGGTGTTGTTTCTCGCACAAATGCGCAAATGGTGGCTAATGAAGGAAGATTTCAGTCTACGTACTCAAAGGGGCATGTGGATTTCAAGCAGCTGGAAAAGAGATTATGGCGGCCGAAGAACCAAGCAGAGAAAGGCAAACCAAGCCAGGTACTAAAAAACTTTCTCCATACTACAATGGTAACCCTTCTGATAGACAATAATGATTGGAATGATTCTATGAGTATCTTTAAAACTCGGGCCTTTTTTATGCGGTGGGGGGGACATTGGCCGACACTCACAAAAATGGAGTGGTGTGATGCAAACTGGGGTAAAGGGTGTGAAATAAAAACTTTGGAGAATGGTTTTTATCTGGTAATTTGTCAAACAGCTCAAGGTAAAGAATGGATCTTAAATAGTGGCCCTTTCATAATGGAAGGCAGAGGCCTGTTTATTTTAGACTGGACCCCAAATTTTGATCCTAATAAGGCAAAGACAGAGGAGATAGCTGTTTAGATTAGCTTGAAAAATCTCCCTCGGGAATATTGGGATCAGGAAACCCTAAGAAAAATTGGAAACAAACTGGGAATATTTGTAAATTCGGAGGTAGTGGTTGAAAAAGCGAATTGTACTATGTTCCCAAGGGTCTACATTCTAAGACAGATAATCCACCCTCTGCCAAAAATGATAGAGCTGAAATCTGGGGAAGGCCTGTGGTGTCAAAATTTGGTGGTGGAAGATCATAATGTGCCTGATGGGAGTTGGTCAGGAGAAGTGTGTGTTGAAGCCCAGAGTTGGTAGGGCTCTAAAAGGAAAGATGCTGCTCAAAATCTTCCTGCAGAGGAGGGGGTAGCACTAACAGAGGCAGTGGCCTCTGAAGAATGGAGAACGTCCAAAGAATGGGGCTCCCTGGAGTTCTTAATGAAAGATGCAAACAAAGAAGGTGAAATGGATTCTCTTTCATGGGGTATTAGGAGAAAACAGGAAATTGCTTTTATTCATGAAGCTAAATGTGCAATGATTTTTGAAAATCCAGTTTCAGAAGGGTTGGCTTCAAATGAGGCAATAAGGGTTAGTGAGTATGTGGAAACATAGTTAACCCTAGCCACTCCAAACATAATCATGAAGGTTTTAAACAAAGAAAGGATTAATGTAGCGGAGGAGTCTACAAAAACACTTTCCTCCCCTTGTGGGGAAGAGATAGGCAAGTCTTTGGAACATGGCACTTCAAATGCTATTGGGCTTGGTCGTGCTGAAAAACCTGTTGAAGGGTACCCTCAACAAGCTTTATAAAAGGTGGATCAGTTGGATGTTTCGTTGCAGGTTGAAGTTGACAGCCTAGATGGTTCTGAAGGGGTAGTTTTTAAGGACATCCCAATCTCTCCTATTCGAAATTTAGATAGTGCTTTTGAAGGGGTCAAAGATAGCGGAGGATCTCTAGAAGACTTGGTATCAGAAATAGACTCAGAGGAGGAGGCTAGTGGGGAAGATTTTCTGGGGTTTAATGATCAAATTGGCATTGTGGAGAAGAGGACTATAGATCAATCCTCAGCGCAAAATAGTAAGGTAAAGGTGGGTGAGAAGCGAAGGCGGGGTCCTAAAACTAATAAGATGCGCCTTGAAATGGTAGGGAATTTAATTGGCCAAAGCAAATTGAGATCGGGAAAAGGCATAGCCTTTTCTCGACAACCATGAAAATCCTATCATGGAATGTCAGGGGCTGCAATGCCTCTAACAAAATACGTTTGATCAAGCGTTGTTTTGATCAAACGAGACTGACTTTAGTTTTACTTCAAGAAACAAAAGTAAAGGAAAAGGATTTTGATTGCTTCCTAAAACATTTTGGCAAATGGAAAGGCTGTCTCTCGGGGGCTATGGGGGCCTCTGGTGGTCTTGGTATTCTGTGGGATGATGCTCTTGTTAGTGTTAGAGTGGTGAGGCAAAAAAGGTATTGGCAATGGGTCAATGTTGTTTCAAAGCAGCTACGAGCCAACTTTTACATTATTAATGTTTATGGCCCCTTAGGAGTTGCTCAGAAGAATTAGCTATGGCAGGAGCTTTCTAATGTTCTGAATTCAGAAAGTGGTAGAATGTTCCTCTTAAGTGGTGATTTTAATGCCATCCTAAATCCATCTGACAAGCTTGGAGGGTGTGTTGGGCAC
Organism: Sequoia sempervirens; assembly: GCA_007258455.2. Classification (NCBI taxonomy): domain Eukaryota; kingdom Viridiplantae; phylum Streptophyta; class Pinopsida; order Cupressales; family Cupressaceae; genus Sequoia; species Sequoia sempervirens. Next base: position 65,428 of record VDFB02047672.1, on the reverse strand, counting down.
TCCAATATCTATATTGAGAAGATCATAGAAGAAGCAGTTGAAACAGCAGTCCGGTTGATTCTTACCTTGATGCAGCTGCACTACCGGGCTTTATCCCTACAATTCTATGGGTTTGGTTTTGATACGTATATCAATATCTATATTGAGAAGATCATAGAAGAAGCAGTTGAAACAGCAATCCGACTGATTCTTAGCTTGATGCAGCTGCACTACCAGGCTTTATACCTGCACATAGTGTGGAGGGCCTTCAGGCGCGCTTAGGAATCCTTCGGGCTTCTTTGGAGCTTTGTTTGCACTTGGCTTTGCTGCTGCACTCGATTTCGCTTTGCACCAAGCTGCTTCAACCCATACCATAGGGGACAGGTGCATCCATAAGCAAGGGTAGAGGAAATAGCCGCTTCGATATAAGCATTTGTTGAAGAATCAGCCCATCAGTGGCAAAGCAGCATCGTTGATGCATAACCAACACCAGTTCCTGTTGTTTACCTTGAACCTGTTGAATCGCCGCACCTGTTGAAGCATTCGTTTCAATTCCACTGTTTCATATCCATATGCAAATTGACTTCCAACAGATCGAGATTGAGTTTTAGCAGCGTTGAATGGTACACTACATCTAAAGCAGCAATCACAGGTGAACATGATAGGGCTAAATGGCAGGGTTCGTAAAGAGGTGGCCCATCACCAGGAGCTCGTAAAGACCAATAATAATAGTATGCTGTTCATCGGTGAATCATATACCACGATGAAGGGAAAAACCACAGGAAAATGCACCGCGTTATTTCTTGTGTTTTTCCACCGTCCATAAAGTCAGAGGGATTTTAGTTCTTTTGTTTTGTTGAATGGGTTATTTGAACTCCCTTTTAGAAATGGGGAATTCACTTGGACAAATAGAAGAAGTGGTTTTCTGAACATAGCGGACAAGCTTGATCATTTCTTTCTAGCTGGGGATTGGGCGGTGCAACAATGGCTGTGTGAAGTGGAGATAACTCCCATAACTGGATCAGATCATTATCCGATAGGATTGCGAATTCAAGAGGAATTAACACCGGCAAGGTGCCCTTTCAAGTTTGAGGCAATGTGGCTTCGGGCAGATGGCTTCCAGGAGCTTGTGGCGGATTGGTGGAGAAATGCCCCTGAAAGGTATGGAAGTAAAGCCTATATCTTTTTTAAGAAGTTACAATTTCTAAAAGAACAACTAAAAAGGTGGAACAGGGAATCCTTTAAAAACATTTTCTCTGAGAAGTTAAGACTGGAAGAGGAGTTAGAGCTCCTTCATTCAAAAATTATTGAGAAAGGGATGTTTGAAGATGATTTTGAGCAGGAAAAGTCTTTGAATAAAGCTTATTCTAAAATCTTATCCCGTGAGGAAGTTTTTTGGAAGTAGAAATCAAGAGAAGGCTGGTTAAAAGCGGGGGATAGAAATACAAAGTTTTTCCATAACTTTTTGAAAGTTCACAAAGCTAGTAACAAGGTTTTCACAATCAAGGACAGGGATGGGAATATGCTGTCAGATAATGCTCTTATAACCAAAGAAGCTATAAATTTTTTCTCTAGTTTATGCAAGGATAATAGGGGGGAAGAAAGACAAGATTGGAAGATCTTGGAGAACATTCCAAGTGTGGTTTCTGACACACAAAATGCCATGTTAATGGAAAAAGTCTCTTTAAAAGAAGTGAAAAAGGTTGTTTTTGGGCTGGGGGGAGATAAGGCTCCTAGGCCAGATGGCTTCCAAGCCTTTTTCTTCCAGAAACTCTAGAGTATCATTGCACAAGATATTTGGGATGTGGTAGAAGAATCAAGGGGTAGCGGCTTAGTTCTGAAGGATTTGAGTAATACTTTCCTTGCTCTGGTGCCAAAAAGATCCGAGATAGTTTCATTTGAAGACTATCGTCCAATTTCTTTATGCAACACAATTTACAAATTTATTTCTAAGGTGGTTGCCAACAAGCTTAAAAAAGTTTTACCTTCGGTGATCTCGGTAGAGCAGAGTGGTTTCTCTCCAAACAGGTCTATTTTTAAAGGGGTAATTGTTGTTCATGAAGCTATTCACTCAGTAAGGTTGGCAAAGGTGGATAATTTGATGGTGAAACTATACATTAAACGGGCTTATGATGAAGTTAATAGGAGTTTTCTCCTAAAGGTCCTTGAGAAGTTTGGTTTTTGCAGCAAGTGGGTGGCATGGATTCAGAGTTGTATTTGCACCCCCCATTTTTCGGTGTTGTTAAATGGCAGCCCCCAGGGTTTTTTTGAATCCAGTAAGGGGATCAGGCAAGGAGATCCCATTTCCCCTTTCCTTTTTATAATACTGGTTGAATTGTTAGGGAGGCTAATTGTTAAGAAAAGGTGTAGTGGGATATGGAAAGGCATTGTTGTTGTTGAAGGGATTGATCCGATTTCACATTTACAATTTGCTGATGACACTTTTCTTATGGGGGATGCATCCATTAGAGAAGCTCGGGTGATGAAAGAATCTCTTGATGAGTATGGAGAGGCTTCTAGTCAATGTATCAATTGGTAGAAATATGAGATTTTCTTCTTTCAGGTTCCCATAGCAAAACAACTTGAAATTTGTAGGATTTTGGGTATGCGAATTGGTTCACTTCTGAGTAATTTTTTAGGTATTCCTCTCTTTGGGGGAGCTAATAACGCTAGTTTATGGAAAGACTTGGTAGATAGTTGCTTAAGCAGGATGGACGGTTGGAAAAGTAAATGGCTAACAGCTGCAAGTCGTTTACTCATGTTAAAATGTGTGATCTTGGCTATTCCAATATTCTCCATGATGTGTTTGAAAATTCCTAAGAAGGTGATGAATTCAATAGGGCAGCGAATGCGGAAATTTTTCTAGAATGGTGCAAATGATCAAGATAAAATCCCTTTGTTAGCACAGGAGAAAATCTGTAGAAGTAAAGCAAAGGGGGGGGCTGGCTTGAGAGATTGGCATTTGATGAATGAAGCTCTGGGTGCAAAGCTGGTGTGGAGTATCTATACAAACCCTGAACTCCTTTGGGTCAAAATCCTAAAAGAAAAATATTTGGATTCGATGATGGATAATCAGATCTTCACTGTTAGAAATCCGGTTAAGGGTTCAGCCATCTGGAACTTTATAGTTTCTTGTAGGCCGGTTGTAACTAATCACATCACTTGGCAGATTGGGGATGGGTTAAATGAGAAGTTTTGGGATGACTCATGGAATGGGTATCCAATTTTAAAGGAGGATGAAGGTTTACAGGCTCTTAGGCAGTTCTTTATCTAAAGGTGGGGTGATAAAGTTAGAAACTATTTAGAACTAAAATGGAGTCATTTAGGCCAGGAGTGGGGGTGGAAAGAAGTTTTATTTGAAGAGCTTTCAGATCTCCAAATTTAAAAAATGAAGGAGATTTTTAGGGGTCGTCAAGTTCTTCCAACAAACGCTGCTAATAAAGTGGTCTGGTGTGGGTCAGTAAATGGGAACTACTCGGTCAAAGTTGGGTACCAGCTCCTGGACTCTGTTGAGGGGGAGGTCTTTTGGGCAAAAAGATTATGTTAGAGTAAGGAATGTTTGCCCAAGGTTGGTGCTTTTGCTTGGTTGGCAGTGAAGGGGTGCATTCTTTTAGGAGAAAGGAGGAAGAGGTTGGGCTTTGTTGGGCCAACAAAGTGTGTTTTATGTGAGGTGGCAGAGGAATCAACAGATCATTTACTTCTACATTGCAAATTTTCTGAAGCTTGCTGGGCTTCCCTTAGGCAAAACCTTGGTTGGCAGGGTCCTTGGCAAAACTCGGTGAAGGGTGTTTTTGAGGGGTGGCCACACCTCTCTGGTTCGTCCCTCTTCTCAAGTGTCTGGACGATAAGCCCGTCACTTGTGATTTGAGAATTATGGAAGGAGAGAAACAAAAGGATTTTTGAGGATAAAAAAGAATCGATGCCTAGAATCAAAAATAGAATTGATCAAGCAATCACGAAAGTTGTGAATGCTTCGGCTGCACAGTTTCAACTTCAAAAGTGTCTTTTTTCAGTGGAGGATAGTAGGTTTCAAAGATTGTGGCCAAGGCTAAAGGTAAAGCATGGGCATCTGGAGAGGGGAATAAATGGGGTGCAGGTTTCTTCAAAGGAGGTAGAGTGGGAAAAGTCGAAGGAAGGATGGTTCAAGGCAAATTTTGACGAGGCTGCAAAGGGCAACCCGGGGCCCTTAGGAGTAGGGGCTATTATTCATGACAGTCAAGGCAATTTGGTAGCATTTGGTGCTAGAAAGTTGGAGGATGGCACTAATAATGTTGCGGAACCTAAGGCGGCCCTATTGGCTATAGGTTTAGTGAAATCATTGGGGATTAAAAATTTGCTCTTGGAAGGTGACTCTTTACTAATTATTCAAGCTATTATTAACAGTGGAGTTTCGGCGTGGCATCTACAAGCTTTTATCTGAACAATTTTAAATGTTTTACGCTCATTTGACAAATTTGAAGTTTGTCATATTTGTCACGCTGGAAATGGTGATGCAGATTGCCTTTCCAAGTGGGTGACCACTTTTGAGTTGATAGGTGAAACAAGGGTGGAGGATTTCCGCCAGGTGGTTGTGCCAATGTTTTGGCCGGATTGTTTTAACACGCGTTTTGGTACCAGGGGAAGATGTTTGACGGTGGGCGAGGACAGATTGTCTTTTGAGTGAAAGAAGAAGGTTATCATTTAAGTACAAACAGTAACTGAAAGGGCAGGTGGATCTATTTATTGTTAAGGTATTGGCGCGAGATGGAAATGATTGCAGGGCTTTTCTCACTTTCTTTCGAGGAGGTTGGACGAATCAATTAGAGGATTAAGTACTATTTCTTAAATCCTTTGGGACCGCACAGGAGGTGGTGGCGGCACAGATTTAAATGGGTTTGTCAGGGGAAGGACATGGCAGATGAGTTGCCAGATTATTGTGGTGGTGGGCGTCTTTAGATCAAGTAATTGAAACAACTTGTTTTCTATCATTTCCTGGTAAAGGGTTAGGTGCGGGGGTAGACTGGTCAGTTTGGAGTTTTTGAAAGTAGAGGTAATGGAGGCAATGTATGGCATTTCGACCAAACTGCAACAACAAGGTTTCTTCGGGCCAGTGTTTGTGTTTAGGTTGAAGTATTTGTTGAAAAATCCACATGAAGAGGTGATAGAGGCGGTGCTGGAGACTCTGGGATCACATTTCATGGAGGCCACTCATAGAGGACAAATGAATGTTGACATAGCCTCTATGTTATTTGCCTGGGGTCTTGAACTTAATGAAGACATTGAGGTGGTAAAATGGGTGTTGAGGTCATTGTTTGTGGAGGAATTACTAGGGAAAATGAAGACCCTTTTAGAATGGGTTGTACCGGGTAAAGGTTACGATATCTCAGAAGGCATTGAGGATGTGGATGAGGCCATAGAAGAAGGCTTAATTCCTTTTGTGAGGTGGCGGAGGATAGTGGACCGGGAAGTCTACAAATTGGGATTTTAACAACATGGGAGAACTTAAAGCTTGTGCTGTGCCAACAAGAAGCTGTAGAGCAGAGGGAGGGCGCAACCCAGCCTCATCAGATACCAAGGCGAATGCGGTTTGTACGCAGGGGAAGCGCTAGGGGTAGGAGGTCTGGCAGAAATGGTGCGTAATTATTCTGGATGTTTGTATTTTGAAGGTGGGACAAAATATGTTTGGGTGAAACATGGCTCGTAGTGGAATGAAAACATGGGGGAGCGACGGGAAAGATAGTAGGGAAAGTGGTATGCGGATGTTTAGCCAGGAAGCGAACAATGCAGATGGGTGGTGGTGTTTTTGGTGCGTAGTAGGCAGATCTATCAAATGTAAAACTATTTTCAGCTTAGCCTTCAGGTGTGATCGAAGTTTTTGGCTGTCGCAATATCGAAGGGTGATAAGGTTAAATGAATTAATGGCAGATTATTGTAAGTTTTATTTGGTTCTGGGTAGATCTCTCTGGTTTACCGGGTTGAGCTATAGGTGAAACATACTGGTTGGCTCTATCTGATGAGCATTGCTTTATTTTGTAACCCTTTATTATTATTAATAAAATACTAATAATTACTGATCAAAAAAAAAGAAAAAGAAAAAAACAAGCAGAATAAATATTATAACTGCATTCTTCATAGATTGGATTATATTATCATTTTCATAGCTGCATTTTATCATTTTCATAGCTGTATTTTCATAAATCAATCATTTTCATAAATTAGTCATATTTCACAAATAACTTTTTTGGCTTATATTTTTTTGATTTGTTAGATTGTTAGACTAAAAAAAAAGATTGAAACTTGGCAGGTAAATCCGTGTTGGCAGAATTTTCGATAAGGATTTCTTCCTTCCAGTCACCACATTTCGACTTTCAACACATCCTGCAATCAAGCATTTAGATTTAACTTTTATTTTAGCTTTCAAAACTTTTAATTAGATTTAGTTTTCAACTTTTAATTAGATTTAGCTTTTAGTTTTTTATTTAGATTTAGCTTTAATTTCTAATTTAGATTTAGCTTTTAATTTCTAATTTAGATTTAGCTTTTTGGCTTCTAATTTAGATTTAGCTTTTAATTTTTAAATTTAGTTTTTTAACTTTTATTTTAGATCTAATTTCTAATTTAGATTTAGCTTTTTAATTCAAATTTAGTTTTTAATTTAGATTTAATTTAGAATGTAGATTTAATTTAATTTAGATTTAGTTTCTAATTTAGATTTGAATTTTAAACGTAGATTTAGCTTTAATTTTTAATTCAGATTTAGCTTTTAATTTAGATTTAATTTAGAAGGTAGATTTAATTTACTTTAGGATTAATTTAGTTTAGAATTAATTCTAATTTAGATTTAATTTAGATTAACCTTGATTTAGATTTTAGATTAAATGTTATTATTATTTTTTTAGTTTAATTTTAGTTTTGTGGCTAATTTTGCTAATTGGGCTTTTGTGCAGACTCACATGTCAGAGGTTGGAAAGGTGAAAGCATAAACATATGTTTGTCAAAGACTGAAAATCAAAGAAACTACTAATGACATTTGGTGCAGGATGTTTCTTGAAGACTTGATTTTGAAACTGATTGTCTTTTAGTATAGCAAACACTTCATTTGGTGCTCTAAAAGAACTACTGCTTTTCTCACATAGATCTAATTAGGGGGTAAACAAACACCATGTCTTAGTGTTTGAAGGATGGTAGGTATTATGCTCTCACCTTGTGCAAACTTGGTGATCAGAAATCCAGACCCATCTATCTATGTGTTTATACCTTAGAGGGGCCTGCCTCACAAGAGGGAACGACTCCAACTGATTTTTCACTCGGGCTGGCATACAAAAGGATAAGACTAAACTGTCAAGTCCTCATGATTGTTTTTTCCCTTACTGTACAGTGTCACTTGAAACTGGGTACCTACCTTTTATTTTATAGGTATAAGAGCCCCTAGTAGAGTGATTAAAGCCTTAAGTGGCATGCTAGTGGCTTGCTAGATGCTTATAGGGAGCCGTGTCCCTGAGTATTCACTAGAACCCTCTTATTTTAGAGGCCAAAATCCCTTATATCTGTTGGTGCAGCAATGGTCGTTGCCAAGGCACCCACATTCTTGTAGTTCTTAGTAGAGGTGAAGAGTCTATCATGAGAGATTCATGAGGGCTCGAAGCTTGGTTGACCCGAGAAGTGAGTGTCATGGAGGGGAGCTAGTGTGGCCAAGCTTCTAAGTCACCCGCTAAGAATAAGTGTGGTTGGGGAAACCCAAGTGGGATCCAGTGGATATAGTCCTTGCCAACCTTAAGATTGTGCTTATCTTTTAAAACATTTTCAAACTTCAAACCAACTCAAAAAAAATGCTTGATTCTATCTGCTGTGTTTTCCAATCACATCTTACCAAAAATAGTCAAAAACTTGAATCAAAACCATTGAAAAACATCAAACTGTCAAAAATGTCATTTTGGAACCACAACAGTTGAACGCAAATCTGCAATTGTCATTGTGAACTACAACTATTAGAGAAAATACTGCATCTGCTTTCCTAAACTGCAATTGCTAGAAACAAGCCCGCATTTGTCAACCTGAGCTGCAACTGTGAAACACATTTGATAGAAATTGGGCCAGAATTGCCTGCTAAACAAAATTTCTTGAAAATTGTCCCCAAAATTTGATCAAAATTAATTTACAGTGACCTATGTCTGATAAACTCGAGACCTACAAGTTTTTCCACCTCATTTTAGCATCCTCATTAGGAAAAAATTTCATTATAGGTTGCATTCCTTAATCCTTTTCAAAAATTAAATTCTAATCCTTAGGTTGCATCTAGGTTTTCAAATTTTGAGCATAGGAAACCTTTGAGTCTTTGAGAATTTTTGGTCACATACCCTCTTTGTCATTGACCATTATCCTTTACATTGTCAAACCTTTGTCATTGTCACTTTTATCACATTTGAGTTTTGAACCTTTGTCATGGTCTTAGCTCAAATCTTGTCAAAATCATCTCCTTGAATGGTCAATGTTACTTAGGATTGTTGCCTTAAGTTCACATTAGCCTCATTGTCATCCTTTGTTTAAGATCCCTTTACATCTAGATTATACTATTTATCCTCCAAAAATACAAAAAATAAAAGAAAAATAAAATATAGCTTATCATTGTCTTTGCATTAGTATCATTTAGTCATCTTGGCCATCAATTAATCTTTTAGTGTCCTTTAGCATCCATTATCCCTCATCTTTTAGATCCTTGCATTTTTGTATCCTAAAATCCAAGAAAATCCAATAACATAGTTTAGTTCATCTTGCATTATCCCTCCCAACTTGCAAAGGTCTCACATGGTTGAAACAAGGTCCAAATCCAAACGAAGGGACATGGATTTCCTAAGTGACCCTTTTCCTGACAATGTGACAGATTCAAATCAATCTACACCCCACCACAACACATCACAAAAAGACCAAAGTGACCCTTGGGAATACCTAAACTTTGAAGTAGCCAACAAACAATTGACCCCCCAAGACATTGAAAGGGCCTATCAAGATCCAAGAATTTTGAGCATAGTTGACCAACTTGTTAGTGCCAACCCAAACGAATTTTTCTATGCACTAGCCAAAAAGGGTGCCAAATTACCTCAAGGTTATGAGGTATCAACCATCATAGAACAAGAAACTGAAAATCCATTTGGCATGCCTTCATCACAACAAATGATGAACATACCCCTTGGGACAACCATGCACATGACTACTACCACTACAACAAGCATCCCAAATCATGCTACTGCACAAGGTCAAAATTTCACATTTGGTAGTTCCTCAAACACTGTGGGTAAAACTTTCACGAATCCGCTCTTTCAAAACAAAAATCAGGGGTCCACATCACAAGGTCCTACACCTTTGGTTGAAAATCTAAGCCAAGGTCACACACCCTTGATTCAAAATGCATCCCAAAACACAAACCAAGGGCCCTCATTCCAATTCTAAAGTGCACCTTCATTAAACCAACCCCCACCAAATAACCCTAGGAAGGTGCACATTATCTCACACAAGACCTCAAGTCAAAACCACAATCAAGGGTCTATTCCATCGTTTCAAAATACAAATCAAGGGTCTATTCTGTCATTCAAAAATCTTATTCAAGGACCTACGCCTTCATTTTAGAACATCAATCAAGGAACTACGCCTTCACTTCAAAATGTCAATCAAGGAAACATCCCTTCACATCAAGGGTCTATACCTTCATATCAAAACATCAATCAAGGTTCCACACCTCCATTTACAAACCAAGGATTCAACTTTCAAAATCAAAACACGATTCAAGGTTCTATACCTCAACTCTAAAATGCCATAACAAATGCAAACGTTACCTTTGGAATCAACCTAAACACTAACCTCATTCCAAATAAAAACAACCCACATCCATATGATAATCAACGTCTCGTATCACAAAACATCAATCTAAATACAAATCCAATGCACGACCCTAATGCAAACATCATGACATCTCATCAAAACAATGTGACATCATCCCTTGCAGACTATTTGATCCAACATATGCAGACACTTGAACAATGAATGAGCAACATGCAATGGGGAAATAGCAAGAAGACATACTCCATCGAAGAGTTGTGCTCTTTTTTGTTTTATCAAAACCTATACATGCCACCCTTTCCCCCACATTTCACAACACCACCATTGCCTAAATACAAGGGGACAGGGGATCTAGTAGAACACATCTGCAAATTCAACACAACATGCATGAAATTTGCATATGACCCTACCTACTTGATGAGGTTATTCCCACGAAGTCTCACAGGGATAGCCTTAGATTGGTTCTCACATCTTCCACAAGGAATCAAAACATGGGGTGAACTAGCTGACAAATTTATCAATCATTTTTCCTTCGACATTAAAAATGATATCACGCTTGCAACATTGAGCACAACCAAACAAGAGGATGGGGAATCACTTACCTCATTCTACCAAAGATGGCAAGGCTTGGTTAGTAAATTCCCTTGTCATATTCCAAAAAAAAATTGTCACCATGTTTGTCGAAAACCTTAACAGAGAGCTAATGAGTCAAATTCAAATCCAATGTTGCACAACCTTTGAGGAGATTATTAAGAAAGGTGTCCTTATTGAGAAAGGTCTTATCGCCAGAGGATTGGTCAAGATAAACAAAGACACTCGAAAACCTAACAATGACAAAGGAAAATATTGGTCCCAAAATAAAAATGTCACAAATGACAAAGTCGTTGATGCCAGATTGATAACCAAAGGACCAATCATTCAACTTAAAGGCCCCTCTTCATCATTTCCAATATGCAAAATTTCCAAACACCAGGTCAAAGCCAAATGCTGGAAGCTATCCAAAATAACCAACAAAGAAGAGGTCCTCCCCGTGCTAAGAGAACATACACCCCCTTGGGTGAACCTATTGAATCAGTCCTCAAACAACTTTTGTAGTCTAATGTCATCACACTGCCAGACACCAAGAATTATGAACCTTCTTTGATCAAACCAGATTGGTGGAAAGACGATGAATATTATGAATACCATCGCACAAAAGGACACAAAACATCTAGATGTTGGGAACTCAAGAACATCATCTAATACCTTATTGAGGATCAAACTATTTTAATCGATAATTCGCAAGGAAAAATGAATGTTGATCATACAATATTCAAGACCCCTTTGCAAGACCATGATAAAGGGAGGGCCTCTAGTTTAGGGAATAACAACAATGCCAACTATGCAGTTGTCAAGCATGATTAAAGTACCATCATTCTAAATGTGACATCTTTTGATGATCGCATTGCTACCATCACCATAAACAAGATAAAATCAGATTTTGCTGTCACTACTCGCAGAACCAAGATAACTATTCTAGGTCCATCTGCAAATCCTCCATCAAAAGGCCAATATAACCTCATAGAACAGCTAGGGAAAACTCCCACACAAATCTCAATCTTGGAACTCCTTTGCACCTCGCCCCAGCACAAAGCAATCCCCGATAAAGCTCTGTAAGAAGCCTCTGTTCCCGCCAACCTAGATGTTAATGAATTTTAGGCCATGGTCGGATACCTTGCTATGCCACACCATGTCACCTCTGAACAAGACTTTTCGGCACCAAAATCTAACCATAATAGTTCCTTACACCTAGAAGTATGTGTTAATACCCACAAGATCAAATGAGTCCTAGTAGATGGTGGAGCAGGCCTGAATATTTTCTCACTAAAATTGGTGAAGGCATTGGGATACTCTGAGAATTACATTGATCCAACCAATAAAATCATGATCAAAGCTTATGATGATGCTGAACGATCTTTCGAAGGTGTAATTTCACTCCTAATAAGAGTTGGACCGACCATATAAGATACAGTATTTCACGTCTTGGATCTAGACTTACATTACAATCTCCTCCTTGGCTGCACATGGATTCATGCCATGAGGGCTATTCCATCTACCTATCATCAATGGCTCAAGTTCCCACACAATGACATTGAAGTCACTATTCGAAGTGACCCTGATCCTTTCCAATATTGTTCCAACCTCAAAGGAACTGGTGAACGCCAAGTGCCCATCAATCGAGAGGCCTCATCTTCCTCTTCATCCACCACTCCATCCCATTACATTGATCCATCCGCTCTTATCAAATCATCTAATTCATTCATTACACCTTCCACGCCTAAAATCCAGATCCAAGACAAAGGCTACAGAGAGTATGATATGAAGACTCTTTTTCATTGGCAAGTTACCCAAGTCACCAAAGTCATATGGAAAACCACATCCTATGTAGCCCAAAGTTGTCATTCATAATCCTCCTACCACCTTTACTAGATGGGGGGAACTTGCTAAAGAATCTCTAGATGACCACATTCTTTCATGGCTGTACAAAGAAGAGGAGGATATTGAAACTAAAAAATTTCCAATTGAACAATATCCAAAAGGGTTCTAGATAATGAAATGACATGGATATGATGGATGCAGGGGCCTTGTTCTGAAAAACAAGGAATGTTCGAACCTGTACAACCTCCTAAGCTATTAAGTCATCAAGGGCTAGGGTTTGTTCTAGTAAAAGTGACTATCTGAGGTATCGGGTCACCCTCAAGTGAGGTTGCTAGTGCTTCAGATGAGAGCGAGAAATATGAAAACCCTTGGGATTAATATGATGTTGATTCCAACGAGTATGAATGAGACTCCTTATCCTCCACCACCTTCATGGACCTAGAAAAACTATTTGGGGAATTTGACCAAATGCTTACCCTTGATTCTTCATGAAATCCATCAAATACCCATCTGAGAATGTATTTTACTAAAGTAGAATGGCTCCAACAATATTTTTGGAAATCCATTGATTTATCTTCCTGGGAGCCCGATGACTCTAGTTTTGTCTTTACCCTATTTTCCTACATGATGACCCTTAATTATGTCGATGATGGCCTACCCCTCGTCTACCCATAACTTATAGATTGGGACCAATAAGGGCCACCAAGTTTAGATACTTTCAAAAATGACAAAGCAATTGTTGAGTTTATGGGACTTCGTGAGGGTATACCTAGTGGGGATCACAAAGCTGCCTTTCCATAGAACTTAACTATGCAACATACTTTGGTGAGGCTGTCTTGTCCTCTAGTCGCAAAAATGAAAATGAAAAAATTAAAAATAAAAGCAATAGGTCTTCAGGTTGAAACTGAAAGGCGCCTGGTGACCATGAAAAAGTAAAAATAAAGGACGTATCCAAAGGAGAAAACCCCTCAGAGGCACCCGAGGATGGAGGATAGGACTATCTCCCAATAGATTGAGAGAGATTTCCATTGCTTATAGAAGAAACATAAGAAGTCAACATTGGAACGTCAAATAACTCCAGAGTAATATAGTTAGCCACATCCTTGACCACTAAAGAAAAGCCTGAGTTCATAGCATTCTTATCTGAAAGACAAGTCAATTTCGCATGGTCATATGCTGATATGCCTGGACTGGATCCTGAATTGGTTCTACATCACTTACCATTGCTACCAAATTCAAAGTCTTTCAAACAAAAGTTAAGAAAAATGCACCCCCAGATCACACTACTTGTCAAGGTAGAACTCAAGAAGCTCCTGGATGTCGGATTTATTCACCCAATTGATCATGCTAAATGGATATCAAATCTAGTTCTTGTCACAAAACCAAATGGTTAGATCAGAGTTTGCACAATAAAGCTCGTCCCAAAGATGACTTTCTTTTGCCGAACATCGACATCATAGTAGATCTAACTGATGGGCATGAGATGATATCACTAATGGACGAATTCTTAGGTTACAATCAAATTAGGATTGCCACTAAAGATCAACCCAAGACAACTTTCACATGTGCTTGGGGAACTTTTTGTTGGAACGTCATGCCATTTGGACTGAAAAATGCAGGAGCCACCTATCAAAGAGCCATGACCTCAATTTTTCTTGACTATATGCATGTCGTTATGGAAGATTATGTTGATGAACTTCTTTCCAAATCCCTAGAACGAAGCAGACACTTTGTTGTATTGGATAAGATCTTTACTCGACTTGAAAAATATCAACTCAGGCTAAATCCAAAGAAGTGTGTTTTTGGGGTCCAATCAAGCAAACTCTTGGGGTATATAGTCTCTTGTAGAGGAATAGAAGTTGATCTTGCCAAAGTAAAAGCTATCTTAGACATGCCACTGCTAACCAATATTAGTCAGTTAAGGACATTACAAGGAAGACTATAACCAATCTGTAGGTTCATTTCCCAGCTAGTAGATTGACCCATCCATTCCAACATCTACTACAGAAAGGCATACCCTTCAATTGGACTGACAAGTGTCAAGAAGCATTTGACCAAATAAAGAAGTACTTATTAACTCCACTAGTCCTTATGCCACCAATTGATGGAAGATATCTAATACTATATGTGACAACCACTACATCAACATTGGGGGCACTGTTAGCACAAAATAATGATGATGGAAAGGAAAGGGCAATATATTATATCAGTTGAACTTTAGTCAGGTATGAGCTAAACTATAGTCCTATTGAGCAGGCATGTCTAGCTGTGGTATTCACATCACAAAAATTGAGGCACTATATGTTAAATCACAAAACCAAGTTGATTGTCAAAATTGATCCTTTGAAGTACCTACTCAACAAAGCAGCATTGATAGGTAGGCTAGCTAAATGGGTTATGATCCTAAGTGAATATGACATTGAGTATGTTGACCGCAAAGCAATAAAGGGACAAGTAATAGCTGACCAACTCGCAGATGCACCATTAAAAATAGACCATCCTTTGGTATCTGAATTCCCAGATGAATCAATCCTCGTCATAGACACACCTACAACATAGAAGTTATACTTTGATGGAGCTTATACCAATCATGGATCAGGAGCCGGTATATTATTCATAACACCTCAAGGAGACTCCATTCCTAAGTCATTCAGGATAGCATTTTTGTGCACAAACAATATGGTTGAATATGAAGCATTACTGACAGGACTTTGAATGGCTATAAATTGGAAAATCAAAGATCTTCAAGTCTACGGTGACTCCCAACTAGTGATTAAACAAGTTAATGATGACTATGACACCAAGGATGAGAAATTGATGCCCTACAAGCACATTTCAGACTATACTTTGATAACATCTCCTTCGAGCAAATTATAAAAATCTAGAACAAAGCGACTAATGCAATGGCTACCATTGGATCTCTCTTGGACATCTCTAATAATGTGACTTAGTATGAGTTCTTGGTGGAACAAATTTTGATCCCTAGATTCGATGTCTCTAAAACTAGACTTGTGTGTGAACTAGTTGGTCTTGAATCTCCTTGGTATAAAGATATCTATGCCTACTTGCATGACCAAATTATCCCTCCTGACTTGTCCCTTAACCAATGCAAAAAAATTATTTGACAAGCGTTTAAGTATGCCATCATCAGAGATACCCTTTATCGCCGTAGCCTAGACAATACCCTTCTTCGGTGTTTTGACTCAAATGAAGCACAAACAACCTTACAAGAGATACACTAGGGTATATGTGGAGCTCACTCTGCTGGTCCAACCTTAGCTAAAAATCTCATGAGAATTGGTTATTATTGGCCTACAATGAAACATGATGCTTACCATTTTGTGAAGAGATGTTTCCAGTTTCAAATTCATGGAGATCTTATACATGCACCAACTCAGGAACTTCAGCCATTCACTTCGCCTTGGCCTTTTTCTCAATGGGGACTCGACCTCGTAGAAAAGATCCATCCCACCTCTTCTAACAGACATAAATTTGTCCTCGTTGCTACTGAGTATTTCATAAAATAGATTGAAGCCATCCCATTGACTTACATTACTAGAAAATAGATAGCCTAGTTCATCTTGAATTATATTATTTGTCGCTATGGTATTCCACAGTCCATCGTCACTGATAATGGTCGCCCTTTTAAAAACCAAGATGTCCATGAGCTTTGTGATAAATTTCATATCCAACATCATTTTTCCACTCCATATTACCCCTAAGGCAATGGCCAAGTTGAGGCCTCTAATAAGACTATCATAAAAAATCCTAAAGAAGACTGTCAATAACGCTGGCCGCGACTGGCACCTACAACTCAATCCTGCTTCGTGGGCCTATCGTACTAGTGTTCACACTCCAACTGGAGCCACTCCATATTCCCTTGTCTATGGTTTTGAAGTAATACTTCCTATAGAGGTCGAGTTACCCTCTTTGCGAGTCTCCATGCAAGGCTTGATTGATCAAGAAGAATACCGTGTCTCCTGTCTACATGAGCTAGAGTTATTGGATGAAAATAGATAGAATTCCTCAACACATCTACAAGCATACAAGGATCTCCTTTGACACAGTTATAAAAAAAAGGTCTCACCCAGAAGCTTTGACATTGGAGATTTAGTCTTGAGGGCCCTTATATCATTACAACATCATATGGATTAGGTGCTTATCAACTTTCTACTCCTGAAGGAGAGCCATTGTTTGAACCTATCAACAACATGCACCTCCACAAATATTACACTCGATTCTCAGAGTATCCCCTTAAAAAGTCAAAAATACAAAAAAAATAATAAAAAAATAGTCACCCTAATGAAAACTTGGCAAACAGGCGTCTTGGTGACACCAAAAAAATAAAAAGAATGGAAAAATAAAAAAAATAGTAAAGAGAAATAATTTGTCCAAAAGTGAAAACCACTTCGATGGCACTTTGGATAAGTACTATGGTGAAAACCTGGCAAATAGGTACCATGAGTAGTTATTCCCTGCTCCTTCATCTACTGTCACTCCATCTGGTCTTCCAGCCTTTTGCTCATCCCAACATACATGTCACTCCGTCATAATAAACTTTGTCATCCTTCCATGGCCTGGGAACCACCGACATTTGGGGATCTCAATCATCCTTTGCATTCGTCGCTACCCCTTTGCACATAATAAACTAGTCTCGCACCTGACTAGGGGCAATTCCTTAACATACGTCTTCATTAGAAATAATATTAGCATCATAAAATGTTCTAAAAAAATCCATAAAAATCATAAAATGTCTTAAAAAAAATCCCTAAAAATCATAATATGTCCTAAAAAAATTCCATAAAAATCATAAAATGTCCTGAAAAAATCCCTAAAAATCATTAAATGCCCTGAAAAAATCCAAAAAAATCATAAAACTTCAAAATAATAATAATAAAAAAGAAAACATCAAAAAACCTAAAAACAGAGTATGAGTCTAAGTCAGTTTGTGTTAGTAGGGTCGAACTATTTGCCTCTATGCATTTGCTACGTAGGCAAGGCTCATCTTAAATGAGCCCTCGAGGAATTAGGTTAGTCCTTTTAGGTTGTCCAAATAAAATCATGACTTCGTCTTTTTCCAAATACGACAAAGTCAAGTCGTGTCTAACTACAAGGTCTTTGCGCATTGCTACGTAGGAAATTTCATTTGTCGATGAGCCCCTTAGGCCCCCTAGGTCAAGTCCCTTAGGGTTTGTCAGAAACAATCATCATTCAAACAAAATCTCGAACCAACAAACGTACATAACCAACCAAATCTTTCATCAATCAATCATCCTATCATTAATCAATCGATCTTGTCATTCAATCAGAATGGGGAATTTCGTCATTTGTCTCATTAGGTCTTATCTTCTATCTTTTATCAGGATGTGTCCTTCCTGAGATTAGACTTTGTCAATTTGATCATTCACCTTAAGCAAGATGTGTCTTTCTTGCAGTTAGGTGCCTTGTCAACACTTATCACTTGCTCAACTTTATCAGATGTGTCCTTTTGCCTTAAACAGGATGTGTCCTTCCTGTAGTGGGTATCATCACATCATTTGATCATCTCAATCAATCTTTGTCAAACAATCAAACCATCTTGTCAATCAATCTTTCCTTAGTTAGGATGTGTCCTTCTCGAGGTCAGGCATAATCATTATCAATCAAACCTTGTCAACTTTATCAATTAGTCTTCATCAAATCAACCAATCTCGTCAATCTTGTCAATCAATCTTGCCTTGATTAGGATGTGTGCTTCCTGAAACTAGGTACAATCAATCAAATCAATTTGTCAAATTTTGTCAACGTGTCAATCAATCTTTGTCAACCAATCGATCAAATCAATTTGTCAACTTTGTCAAATCAATTAATATTATCAACTTGATCAATCAATTTTGTTATCATCAGGATGTGTCCTTCCTGAGGCTCAGCATGGTCAATCCAATCACTTTTTCAATCTTTTTCAACCTATCAATCAACTCAGTCATCTTGGTCAACTTAATCAATCAATCAAATAATCTCATCATTATCACTGGCAACCACTATCTTGGCAAACACCTTATTGGTTTAATTGTCTTATCTTCTTGATTGATTTTGGGTCATGTTACTAGTCTCCTCGAGGATGTCCTATCAACGGATTTAGAGGGACAATGATGGATCATGGCCTCTTTTCTTTGTTTGCTGTCTGTGGTTTGTCTTGGCAAAAAGACTGGGACAATTGGGTCCTTAGTATGAGTTGGGGCATTCCTTGACTTTTTGATTGCTTGTCTCTCCCAAATGGTCACCTTGCACACCTTGGTCTATGACAAACCATAGTTTTTGTGGACCATTTGCAATATTTTGATGCCCAATGATGATAAATATAAAAATGTAAGCATGAAAGTTGGTTCCCTTATAATTTCTTGTCTAACTTTCCATCTTCATCCTCCTTTCTCTTTCACGCTAACATCCATTCCCTTCCATGCTAACATTTTTTCTATCCTTCATCCTCTAGTCTTATCATCCATTTCGAGAGAAAATTCATGTACTTCGAACCCACCTGTCCTCTTGAGGGGGCATACCACAACCCTCCTGGTCATCTTTCCTCACCCTGCTTTCACTAGGGGCATATTTCAAAATTAAATTTCTTTGGCACAACGTGATGAACTGCATTATGTCAAAGAGGGGAAAAATGTAGACACTCAAAAATTTCCTAAGTTTGCGAGCATCATTTTTCTTGGTCGTCATCCTTCGATAATTGAATAATTGTAATTATTCAATTATGTTTGATCATATTCCTCTATTAATTATTATTATTATTTTTTATTTAATTAATTCACTTTCTAATCTTTATTCTATCCTGATTGATTAAATAAACTAATTGTGTCACTAATTTCTCCCTCTTCTTCAATAGTTAAATAAATTATTATTTATTTAATTATTTTGTCACCTTGCATCTATAGTTAAATAATTACCATTAATTATTTATCTATTCATGGTCCTTTAATTCTTCTATAGTTAAATAATTATTAAAATTATTTAACTATCCCATGTCACCTCCCCTATTAAATAATTAATCTAAATTAATTATTTAAGGTCTAATTTTCATCTCTCCATTTAATTAAATTGATAAATTTAATTAAATGCTCCTCTTTTCATTTTCTCCAAATAAATAATTTGAATGAATTATTTATTTGCCATTTGTCCATTTCCTCCACTTTCTCCATTTTTGGATAATTAATTTAAAATAAATTATTTATGCACCACCTAGTCAAAGATGCCCTGTCATTATTTCATGTCATAGCTTGCATGTCTGTCATGATCTACATGTTTGTCATAGCTTGCATGTTTGTCATAGCCTGCATGTCTATCTATCATGATTCCTCCAAGAATAGCATATTCTTGGTGCATTAATCCTGGATCATTGATCTTGGCATCTTTCTAGAAGTTTAATCTTGACCATCCATTTTGTAACCTCCCTCTCATGCATCCTCCACCATCAATCTTGGAATCCTTCTAGAGGATTAATCTAGACCATCCATTCAAATGGTTGTTTATAAAAGCAACCTTCCTCTCTCACTTTCAACTTAACAGCTAATTTTCTCCAACTTTCTTGCTTACCATTTGCAGGTTTTGCACAAGTATTCCAACAAATCTGAGGGAAAAGTTGCATAAGAATAAATAAGAGAGAAAGAGAAGGAAACAACCATGATGGGGAGTGCTTTCTTTTATGTTTTGCATTTTTGATTCTCTCCATTATTTGTTTTCTCTTGTTTGGATGTGGTTTATAGCTTAGAAGTGTTGGTTGTCACTTATTCTAGGCTAGGAATTCTCTAACCCCATCTCACAGGTAGTTGTACTTGATTTTCTACTTCTTTCTTTCATCATTTTCTGGTGAAGGCTCGGGGAAGATGACTTTGAAGATAAGACAAAAATATTGGTCCACAAGAAGACAAAACTCTTGTTTGAGCTGTTATATGACCCTGTTGGCGTTGATTGTATATAGAGGACAAAAGGAGTTGATCCGCATCATCTAAGAAGTCACAATTCAAGAAGTTGATTATATTTATTGTCCCATGCAACATATTCTTCCTCTGTAGGTTATTTGAATGCTCGAAATTCATCCAACTTACTCCTATATGTGCCATATTTCCTGACTACTGAATTAACTTCTTTATCAAAGTCTTCAAGAAACTTGTTAGTATCCCATATTTTATCCAAGAATATTTTCATAAATTCAATATCAATTGAATCCTTTTCACATATCACAGAGGCCATTGAAGCTATAATATTCTCCAATTGTGCTCTCAAATCTTCATAATATTTGACTTTTCCATATGTATCCATAATATTAGGCAGAATGCCTAGATTACTATAATCAATTTTCTTAATCAATTCCTTCATTCTATCCTCCATGGGGCTTAGCATCCCTTGATATTCTCCTACAATTTTGACTATTTGGTATGTTGGAGCAATTTTCTCTAGTTTATTGGGATCATAGGTAGAACCTCTAATCATACCAATTAATGAAGTCAATCTTGGAACCCATTTTTGCATAAGAGGAATTGCCTCTGTCTTATCCATCACAAACATATCAATGGTTTCCACGATCAAAGAATAATTTCTATGCACATTATTTTCCTTCTTTAGAATCTTTTCCATTAAGTGTCCCAATACACTAGAAACTATGTGCCTATTTTCATTATTGGCTGTAAGAGGTGGTACAACATAAGTACTTGGTACTACTAACCTGTACTGCCCTACAACTATTTCCATTGATTGAGGTGGGGGAGATGGTGGTGGAGGTGTTTGTTTTTGTTGGATTTGTGGTTATTGTGTTTGTAATATTTTCGCCTGTAACTCTAATTTAGCTATCTTCACCTTATCTTTATTGTATTCATTTAATAAATATTGATATCTCTTGAGGGCCTGATTATAGTCTTCTTACAGAGACTTAGTTGTTGCTTTACTGAAATGAGAAACATTAATAGCCAATGTGGATATCGTTTTACAAGTCGCCGAGGGCCCCATCATTGTTGAATATGTTGGTGAAATCCATGTGTTAGCTCCCCATGTTTCAGTGGTCATGTACTGGACCAACAGATCGAGGCTCGTGGAATGGAGGAAAGTCGTTAGATCTTGCCATGTGTCTCAAGATGTGCACCATTTAATTTCCTCTTTATGCCATCGACACTTAACCAAATTCATCGACATCATACTCTTCTCCATCGGATGGTTGAAACCTCGCCATGTGGCAACATCCCACATTTCTGTGATCAACAAAAGTCTTCTGAAAGGGATCCATGTGGAATGGAGGGGAGCAACCCAAATTGTGCCACATGGCACCTTTATAGCTCTAAGATCTTAGGCTCGCTCTAGAGCCTTCGCATAGACAGAACATGTGACACCCTCTTGCTGTTCCATGGCTATATTTCAATGAATTAAATATAGCCCATGGGCTAGTGGAACCAATAGAAAATGAACACTTGGTGGTATGGGGCCCAACCAACAGATAAATTAAGGCATTTTAGAGCATTGGGCCAAGTTTATGACTTAAAAGGGCCTATGACTAGGTTAATGAGAGAATAAAACATAAAATGAACTTTAGACCTAGGAATTTAAACTTAGGCTTATAATAAAACATTTCAAAGACCCGTGGAAAGGATTTTTATGAATATTTAAAGGCTTGGGCAATCAGATGAACTAGGAATAAGGGGTTGGTAATATATGACCTTCAAAGGTATAAGTTGTAAATAACATGATTAGACACCGACTATTGCAGGTCAATGAGTGAATAGAAAGAAAAGCTAGGGCACATAACTGTTAGGGTTTAAGAAGGGTTTTAAACCTTAGGAGAACCCTTAAATGCAATGTTTTAACAAACCCTAACTAAAAAATGACTACCAAAACACTTAGAATTATCAGACAAGGACATGGAACCACAAAATTTTTAACAAGTCCTATCAAAATCTATCTAGCATTAAGGCACAAAATTGAGCAAATATTATTGTCGAGAGCAATCGAAGAGCAACATTATCAATCATTATTATAGTAATTCAAGATCCAACATCATGTCAAAGTTTATGTGTTCATTAACTATTTTCTTGTGAAGGGTAACATTTTTATAAGTCTCTAAGCATCCAAGCACTCAAGAAAATATATCAAGCAAGATCCAAGACCTTGAAGAGATGTGTGTGAATTTAGTACTTCAAGCAAACCATTGAAGGGTGGTGGATTGTAACATTATGTTCATTCATCATTCCTTCCTTTCAATTATCCTTTATCATTGATATATTGCCATTGTGGAAGTGGGAACACTTACATGGGGCTTGACTAAGGTAAACCCCTATATGGCACAACATTTTCCCTCTTTGTGAATGTGCAAGTTTTAGGTTTAAAAATAATTGAAGAGATCTTGAAGGAAATATTCTCCATTGTTTCATTTGTTTTCATCAACCTTTTCAAGACATGAAAACTCAATTACAAAATTTACTGACGATATTCTGACAGTGGGAAAACTGGAAATCAAAAGCTTAGATCCAACTCTAGAGGACCCTAGAAGTTGAGAAAGATACCCTAAAAAGACCCATTCACCTAGGGGCGACCCAGTCCTAATATAAAACTCATATCCTACTTTTGGTGATAGGTACATATTAGTCTACAACTTCCAGATCCACCTGCAAATTTTTGTTTCAGTCTGTTTACTTTCAAAAAATTACATTTATCATATTAGGTCATATAGTCTAATTAGTTTAATCATTTAAAATAATTTCCAAATCATTCTTGAGACACAAAAAAGATGTAGATCTAGGTCTGATTAACTCTCCTTGGAGGTTTAAAGTCAATCTATGCACCTTGTTGATTTTCATCCTAATGAAATTATAGAAATGATGGAATTAGCCCTAGGTTATGAGTACTAATTTTAGGGCTGAACCACATTTTTATGTTTCAAGTCTTAAATCTTCCTCCTGATCCTTGATCCATGATCCTCAATGTCATATCTTCGGTCTTTGATGATTGGGTCTCCCTCTTATCCTTTATCACAATTTTGCGATAAGACTTAAGTCTTCCTCCTTATCTCTGATGCATGACATATCTCTTCCTTTCCACTCTTCCAATATTTACACCAAATCTTTGGATTTTGGTATCCTCCTTCCCTTCTTTAAGCACGTGGTAGGCCTGATATCCAATGTTCAACATAAGTTTTCTCTCGAGATTGTGGTTTCAATATTCTTTATATCATCTTATTCATCATGCAATGCACAATAGTTCCAACACTCAAAATTTGAAAAATATAACTTTCCGGGGTTGCAAATAATTTAATGTTTTAATTATTAATCTAATGTTTGGCTCGAGCTTAAATTTTTAGCAATTTTCCCATAAGGCATGTTTCCAAGCTATAAATGCCATTAATGCCTAGCTTGACTCTCGTCAAACATCTAATCTTAGTTCCTAAGGATATGAAGATGGCATATAATGCTTTAAGTACAAATTTGTGAAAGGATTGTGGTGCCCATGCTTCATTTATGTTCTATATAAACATTCTATTAGAGGACCATCTCTTGCCATGTTTTACTATGGACTTTGTGAGTGATCTCTATCTTTCTACATTTGTGTTAAGAGTTCATCATTACGAGGGAATGGTGGAGGTTTGAAGAGTGTTGGAAAATTTTCCTTAGCACATTTTGAAAGTTTCTATCTGATATAAAGGGGAATTTTGTGATCATTGTAATGGGTCATTCCTTAATTTCTCTAGAAGAAATCGCTATTCTATGCATTCTACAACTATATATAAGCTTATGCCTTTGTATTAATGAAATTTGTCAATTTTTCCTCTTCTCTCCTTTGAATATGTTGTGTATATCTCTCTTACCTTCATGTGTGAATGCTTTCTTACCATTTTCTATGTCTATATGTTGAGTTAACCATATTTGCAGGTGCTAGTTGTGAATCCTTCTTTTCTTTTGATATCTTGTCAAACCCTAATCTCTGTACCCTTGGAAATTGGTATAATAGAGAGAAGTGTAAGTCCTGACTATTTTCATCGATGCATTGTGCTAAATTGTAAATAGAAATAAACATTTGTAACTTTGGTGCATCACTAGCTTTCTAATTGTGAGCATTCTTTATCTCCCTTTTCCTTTGTGAGCTGGTAGCATAGGATTAGTGATGTGATTTCATATGTCAAGGAATAAGCACAATGCCATACTCGTGGTAGTTGATAAGCTTACAAAAGTAGCACATTTTATACCAGGCCACTTAATTGATGGAGCACCTTTCATACCAAGAAAAATTGTGCAGGAAGTGTTTATATTGCATGGGATTCCTGAAAAGATTATTTTAGATAGGGATGCATAAATCACTTCGAGGTTTTGGAAAACCTTGTTTTCTGCACTAGGGACTCAATTAAATATTAGTTCGACATATCATCTGGAAAAAAATGGGAGAACTGAAAGGGTAAACCAAGTATTGGAAGACCTACTTAGGATGTATTGCATAGATCAACAGTACAGGTGGGAAGATTATTTACCCTTAGTCGAATTTGCTTACAATAACTCATATCATTCTGCAATTAGGATGGCTCCTTTCGAAGCTTTGTATGGTCAAAAGTGTCAAACTCCTATAAGTTGGGATAAATTTGAGGATTGAGTAAGTCTTGGACCGAAAATGTTGGCTAAAATGGATGAGCAAGTTAAGATTATTAAGCAAAGGTTAGCAGAAGCCAATAATCGACAAAAAGTTACGTAGATGCTAAGAGAGTGCCTCGTAATTTTTCCTTAGGTGACAAAGTTCTATTGAGAGTGAAACCTCACAAAAGCTTCATTAAATTTGGAAAGTCTTCTAAATTAGCCCCGTGTTATGTTGGACCCTTTGAGGTTCTAGAGGAAGTGAATCCAGTAGCCTATTGAATCGCTTTGCCACTAGCTCTTTCCAGAATGCATAATGTCTTCCATGTGTCCTACCTTAAAAAGTATATACCAGGAGATAATCATGTAATTGATTGGACTGCTTTACAAGTAAGCGACACCAGAGTAGTAACTCTCGATCCCATCAAGGTTCTAGGAACATGTAAGCTACGCTTGCATAACAGAGAGGTCTTGTAGTGCAAAGTCCAATGGGACCAGTACGTAGAAGACTCAGCTACTTGGGAGGACTATGCGGAAATTCACCAAAAATTTCCTAACATTCTTGATGCTTTTGAGAATGTTGAATAATGTAGTGTTAGATTGTTATGCTTTGAATAATACCTTAGGTCATTGGGGACAATGATTCTTAAGGGGGGGAGTATGTTACACCTCGATTGTATAGTTACTATTTACTATTACTGCACAGGGTAAAAATGGTTGTAATGAGAATTCTGGAGATAAATAAAATATGCTTGTACCTTGTTGTCAATATGAATGTTTTCAAATTTGATGATTGTCTCATTTGATGTTATTTCAGTTGATGTTAATCATGGTGAAATACTGCATTAATGTGAATAAGAGGTTATAGAATTGTAATTATTCTAACTTTGGGGATGTTTGTGTATATTGCATATATGTTATGAACATTTGACTGCCGTGAGCATGTGTTAGTGGATGAAGGTATGTGTTCCATTCCTCCAGGTGGAGGGGAAGTATCACTAGGGAGACAATCTTGGTCGGGTAACTGATAAAGTAAACTATCTAAGCATACACACACCACATTATATTGATTAAACTGAGTCAGTTTGTGGGCTATAGGTAAGTCATCCATAGCTTGTATGTTTGCATTAGGAGTCTTGTTTACTTCTGCATACTTTTGCGGGTGATGTTTATCTATTTGGTTTATGAGATCTTTCTTGTGTTATTACGATCATATGGATAAGTGGGATGCAGGTGGAAGTATGTTTATATGTATGCACATGCATGTTAGTGGGATCTAACGACATGCATATGCATATGTATAGATATACCACACATACACACCTATTGATATGATGGTAATGTAAATGGTTGTAAGTGAATTGGATGTGAACATATATATATATATATATATGTATAGTATATACACGTATCCATATGTATATCATATCGATACAAACATACGTTAGCAAATGGACATGCTCATACATATGCATCGATATTGGTATACCTACATATACGTGTACATAGGGGTATACACATTTATACATACATACATACATATACATACATACATACATACATACATACATATATATATATCAGATGTATGCTGACTGGCTTACGATATATATATTTATTTAATAGATAAATAAATAAATAAATATATATATATATATTCATATATAAATATATATTAAAATATTATATATATATTTAGTTATACACACACACACACATATATATATATTTATACAAAGGTATTTAAATATATATATGTATATGATATATATACAATATATATAATATTAATATATACTTTACATATTGATTTTATATGTTTGGAATTCGACTTATTCTTATTTAATAAAGAAGTTGATTTAATGAATACTTCTTTTGACGTTATTAATCCATGGCTAAAATAGGTCGATATTGGACATTATTATGGAAGTCGACTTTGGATTATACACGACACTGTGTAAAGAGCCACATATATCACTAGCCAAAAATACACATGAGTGAGATGTAGCAATACGTCTAAATTTTGTTGGCTTTGACTTGGTCGATTTGAGAAATGAAGAAGACGTGGACTTAGTCCAACACAATTATAATTTTCAGCCAACTCAACCCATAAAATAGTTGATTCAAGTTATGTGTTGATGAATTATGATTGGCTTATTCCCATCATTTGGAAATCACGCCAACTTGAAGGGTTTGGCACCACCTCTTTTCACTTTCTTGTAGATGGAAGTTGTGGAGAAATATTCAAATTCTCTATGTGCTGGTTGAAAAAGTCTTTTGAATGCTATCAATTAGAAAGTCGAGCTGTTATGCTTTTTGCCAAGTTTGAGCTTCTACCATCGCCACCTTTGTGCTAAATCATGCTGCATGGAATTGGTGTCATTCTTCATGCAAAAACTATAGGATTTTTGAAGGTTGGCTACACTATAAACAGTCGCACTAACTCATTTGAAATGTATTATTATTATTATTCTTACTCTTATCCATTCTTGAGTGATCGATATTCACAATCATTCATAATCATTCTCATATCTATATTTTTGAGAGACTATTATTTCTATTCTCTCATTTCACTTGAGAGAGGCGTATCATACCAAGAGAATACGTCCTTAGCTATTTATTATATCTGAGTTTGCTAGTCATTCTCATCTGATTTATAAGTGGGAAAAGAGTGAGATTTTGTGAGGAAGAGTTGACTTAATATTTGAGAGTAGTGTGCTATCAACAAGAGAGAGAGAGTTGTGTTGAGAAGCTAAATTAAGCTAAACTATTGTTGGAGAAGAACGCACTGTCATCATTAATTGGATAATCGATAATAGGCATGGGGTTTTCTACATTTTTTAATATTTGCAAGGAATTATTGTGTTTTCTATATTGCATGAAATGTCTTTTTTGTTTGTGCAATAGAAGTAATTATGATTGTCTTCTGAAAAAGGGAATTGAAGCCTTCTAGCTGTTTTATACTATGATTGTAAGATCTCCATAATAGGAGAATGATGTTGGTATTAGTAATTATTTACTAGGCTTGATTGAATACGAGTCACTTGAGGTACACCCAACTATGTTATTAAATTAACTAGTAAAGCTTGTGTTACTCCTAGGATAGTTAATCCAGTATGGGAGGGAGCTTGTGTACTTGTTAATTAGATTCATTACAAGTAGAATATAATGTTGTAGGTTAGTCTAGGGCGACAGATTATCCATTCAAGGACAATACCTATGCGTAGTGTAAAATAGCCTTAAGTCAAATCAGCCCTGAATAGTGTATGTGATAGACGACTCTTAGTAATTTACTGAATATAACATTTTGGCCAAAGTAGTGAAATGTCCGAGACTCCACTAAAGATTGTGTGACTATTGAGACTACATTGTCGGTTCACCATGATCCATTATTACATGCTAGTTTGAGATTGTGGGATTACAAGTTTTAGTTATGTAGGACACAACACTATGCTCATTTGGTTGTTGTTATCGGTTACTCTACCAATATCTTCGTCGAAGGGAAGGGCCATCTATCAAATGATAGATGTGTGGGGGACCGCATTAAGAGTCTGTGGTTGGCGGAAAAGCTCCTGAGTGATGCTTCTCCTCCATAGTAGGCAATAGAAGAACCAAGATTTGAAAGGAAAGAACCTGGACCTTCTTACTACTATTTGTTCAAAAAGCTCTATGAGCTATGTATGTATCTATATGCTTTCTTACATTGATGTATATTTGAAAAGAAAAGGAATACATGTTGAAACATGTTTTGTTTCTTGTTTGGAAATTATCAATAAAAGAAAAGAATTTTTTTAATGCAATGCTTTTATTACTTGTATATTTACTCATTTAGTGTAAATTAGGAATTTTTTACTTTATGGAAGGGTTAGTACGTCACATGTGGTATCAGAGCTACTAGGTTTAACTCTAGAACCTATGAGCTCGTCATTTTTTCATCCAACATTATCTAATGTTGTGAAAAATTCTTGTGTCAGAATGGTGCGTCTCAGATTAACAACTCAAAAGTTAGTTATAACAAACGAATGCTACCTCAAGGCCAAGAAGGAAAAAGAAGCCATCGTTAGAACCATAGAAGGAACCAACTACGATAATTCCATTTGGTTGAGTGACACTGTAAATTTTAGTCACAAAATTTCTCGAATCAGTGATGTGAAGAGGAAGATGAAGATGAAGATAGAGGCTATGTATAATCACCTACCAACCATCTCATCAGAAAAGATAGAGTCAATACCACTTTTTAGGGACATGCCTTCAGAAGAAAATGTTAGTCCTGCATTCATCTTTAGGGATCCTAGGGTTCTACTACTCGCAGAAGTAATATCAATTTCTTCAAGTAAAGAGTCCAAAGGATATGTACCAAGGACACTCCCAGATGAGAAATGGTCTCATGAAAAAATGTTTGTGAAAAATGTAGACTAGATTGTTGATGAACACCATATTGATATTACTTCTTGTAACTATGTATTGGATGATAAATCCAAGGGTTATTATCCTTTTAGGGATAGGTATGAATAGTTGAGATATGAATAGAAAGATAGGGAACAACAATTTTCTCAGTCCATAGGTTATACTCCTCTAAGTTATGTGTTCGAGAGTGAATCCGAAGGATACTCTCCACTTGACTATCTGAATAGTTGCTCCATGTAATCAAAAGGATATTGAAATCCTCATGAAATGAATAAAGTTATGTGTTTATCAAAAGAAGCGTGTGCTTAATCTTTTATGGAATTCTTGTGTACATGTGAATGCTTACTTTTATGTTTTCCATAAGACAATTGATAACATAATTAGGCTAACATGGATAAAACATTTAGGTATAAACCAATCACATAAGCATGGTGAAGAAATATGTGAGGACACAAACTAATCTTAGTACAAGTCAAGAGGATGGACAAGGAGCCACTGGAGTAGAGGCTAGGCTTGACCAAATCTTGGCAAGGTTAACTAATCTTGAACAAGAAAGAGATAAGGATAGGGTAGAAAAGGAAGTACCTGATAATGACCGAGAGGGAGAAAATTCTTCCCATAGGCATGGTGAAAACCATAATCATGATAAGGAAAAATCACCTACACCATCTATTGAAAGGAATAAGAAGATTGTGTCTTCTGAACTGTCAAGGGACATGAAGAAGATAATTCCACCTAAGTTTGATGGTAGTGCTGGAGGTGATGCGGTTGAATTATGGCTTTTTCAAATGGAAAATTATTTTAAAATACGAGACTATGATAAGGTTACTAAAGCAACATGGGGTGCATATCAATTAGTGGGTGAAGCCTTTAACTGGTGGATGAACAAGAAGTTGGAGCTTAACATAAAATCTGGAAATTAACTTGGGGAGAATTTGTGGAGAATTTTCACAAGAGATGGTTACCACAAATTTTATATGACCAAAAGCTCTCAATTTCTAGGGGTTAATGCAAGGTAACATGTCAGTCCACGAATATTGGGAGAAGTTTACCCGACTTCTGCTCTATGTTCCCATATATCACAAGGATGAACGTTTTCATATTAGGAAATTCATAATGGGACTAAACAACCAGATTGGAGGAGAAGTGGATATGAATGGTCCAACAACAATGGATCTTGTATATGAAAAATCAATTAAGCAGGAACAAAAGCTTAAAGTTGATTCCACTCGACAAGAAAGAAAAGAGCAAAAGAAGGATGTGGAAATTCCTAACAAGATAGCTCCTAAGAAGGAGGAATCTGTGTAGAATGTTGCAAAGTAAAAAGGGAAAATATTCCACTGTAATGGAAAAGAGTTTAGGAGAGATTGAAAAAGAAAAAATTCTAGCATGGGTAATACCAACAAAGCTAATGAAAGTACCAACAAGTCTAGAGAAACCATAGGGAAAAGAGGACCAATTACAGGATGTTTTATATGTAGAGGAAATCACTATGCAAGTGAATGTCCCAATTAAACTTCTAGTTCACAATCATATGGTAATTCATTACCCACCCAGCAAGCCATGGTTCAACAAAGGATACATGCAGTTGTGGACGATTGACAGGAAGATTACCAAGTAACACTAGTCAAAACACCAGGTATTTTGTTTGGCTTACCTATTTTTGTTCTTATTGATACTGGTGCAACTGAAAATTTCATTTCATTTAGAATAGCTAAATAATTATCTAGGAAGGTGGGACACATGGAAATGTCTTGGAATGTAGAGTATGCAAACTAAACAAGAGCAAAGGTGGATCAATGCCTATTCGAGGCTAGGATAGAACTACCTAGTTTTACTATTGAAGTTAACCTTTATGTCGCACCTCTAGGATCATATGATGTTATCCTAGGAATGAAATGGTTGTGGAAGCATAGGGCTATAGTAGACTACCATGCTAAGACTTTTGAATGCCTAGATGATTATGGAAATCAAGTCAAATTCCAAGGAATACCTAGAGAGGTAAAGATTCGACAAATTATGACAATGCAACTTATAAGAGCTAAGAAGAAAGGGTGTAAAATCTTTGCCATAAAGATTGAAGAACATGGGCAGGATAGTGATAATTCTGAGTACCAGAGTTTGCAAGAATTAGAAGATGGAGAAATAGATGAA
Organism: Sequoia sempervirens; assembly: GCA_007258455.2. NCBI lineage: Eukaryota > Viridiplantae > Streptophyta > Pinopsida > Cupressales > Cupressaceae > Sequoia > Sequoia sempervirens. The sequence continues at coordinate 34,073 of VDFB02047672.1, read as the reverse complement.
ACAGGGAAATCAGATATGGAGAAGTACCAAATTTTGAGGGAATTTTTCAGATACATGTTTTCAAAAGAGTTACCAGGATTACCTTTGAAAAGAGTATTTGATTTTTCTATTGATATAGTTCCTGGATCAAAACCTATTTCTAAAGTACTCTATAAGATGACAACCACTGAACTTATGGAACTTAAAACACAATTGGATGAATTGTTGTTGAAAGGACTGATAAGACCAAGTGTTTCACCTTGGGGAGTGTCAGTTATCTTTGTTAAGAAAAAAGATGGAACATTGCATTTGTGCATCGACTATCATATGCTTAACAAAGCTATGGTTAAGACCAAGTATTCATTGCCATGCATTGATGATCTTTTTGATCAAATGAGAGGTGCCGCTATATTCTCTAAAATTGATTTGAGATATGGATACCACCAATTAAGGGTTGAAGATGAAGATATCTTTAAAACTGCATTCATAACTTGATATGGACACTATGAGTTCATTGTTTTACCTTTTGGGCTAACAAATGCACTGGAAGAATTCATGAACCTAATGAATAGTGTGTTCAAAGATTACCTTGACAAATTTGTACTAGTTTTTCTAGATGACATCTTGATATATTCTAGAAATGAGGAAAAACATTGCAAGCATTTAGAAATGGTCCTACAACGTTTGAGAGAGCATAGGTTGTATGGTAAACTTTCCAAGTGTACATTCTTCCAAGAGAGGGTACATTATTTGGGTCATGTGATTTCGGTAGAAGGAATTGCAATAGACCCAACAAAGATCAAGGCAGTAATTGAGTGGCCTATACCCAAAAATGTGTCAGAGGTAATAAGTTTCATGGGCTTGGCAGGATATTACAGGAATCTTGTCACAAACTTTTCTAATATTGCTTTTCCAACTACTTCTTTGCAAAAGAAAGGAAAGAGATTCAAATGGAATGAGAAGTGTCAAGAAGCTTTTGACCTACTCAAAGAAAAACTAACCATCACACCGATCTTAAAGGTACCAGATCTTGAAGGTAGCTTTATGGTTATCACCGATGCATGCAGAGAAGGGTTAGGAGGTGTACTGATGCAAGATGGGAAAGTAATTGCTTATGAATCTAGAAAGATGAAACCATATGAAATGATTTATGCATCACATGATTTAGAATTGGTAGCTATAGTTCATGCATTGCAAATGTGGAGGCACTATTTGCTAGGAAAACCCTTTGAGTTGAAAACTGACCATAATGGGTTAAAGTACTTTTTACTCAACCTAATCTTAATGCCAGACAAAGAAGATGGTTAGAGTGGATAATTGACTATGATTTTAATATTGAAGTTATATTAAGGGGAAGGAGAATCAGGTCACCGATGCATTAAGTCAAAGATGTCAAATTGCTTCCATAGTAGCAATTCAAACTGATTTCAAAGGGCAAGTTCTCCAAAAGTGCAAGGAGGATGAGTATTACTTACAAGTTAAGTAAGCACTCATGGATAATCCTCAAGATTCTAGGTATGAAGGTTTTCAATTTGAACCTAATGGATTACTTAGATACAAGGGTAGAATGTATGTACCTGATGTAAAGGAATTGGAAAATCTGGTATGGAAGGAAATACACGAAGCACCATATTCCAGATATCTAGGAGTGACGAAAATGATGGTTGATGTAAAACCATTATACTTTTGGAAGGGAATGAAAGGAGATGCCGCTAGTTTTGTGGCTAGGTGTCTTGAGTGTCAAATGGTACAAGCTGAGCATCACCATCCTGCGGGATTTTTGTACCTACACGACATACCAGAAAGGAAATGACAAGTTATAAGTATGGATTTTTTGCAAGGACTGCCTATGTCAAGGAACAAGCACAATGCCATACTGGTGGTAGTTGATAAGCTTACAAAAGTAGCACATTTTATACCAAGGAACTTAACTTATGGAGCACCTGTCATAGCAAGAAAATTTGTGCAGGAAGTGTTCATATTACATGAGATTCCGAAAAAGATTATTTCAGATAGGGATGCATGAATCACTTCGAGGTTTTGGAAAACCTTGTTTTCTGCACTAGGGACTCAGTTAAATATTAGCTCGGCATATCATCCGAAAACGAATGGGAAAACGGAAAGGGTAAACCAAGTATTGGAAGACCTACTTAGGATGTATTGCATGGATCAACAATACAAGTGGGAAGATTATTTACCCTTAGTCAAATTTTCTTACGATAACTCATATCATTTTGCAATTAAGATGGCTCCTTTCAAAGCTTTGTATGGTCGAAAGTGTTGAACTCCTATAAGTTGTGATAAACTTGAGGATCAATTAAGTCTTGGACCGAAAAATGTTGGCTGGAATGGATGAGCAAGTTAAGATTATTAAGTGAAGGTTAGCAGAAGCTAACAATCGACATAAAAGTTATGCAGATGCTAAGAGAGTGCCTCATAATTTTGTCTTAGGTGACAAAGTTCTATTGAGAGTGAAACTTCACAAAAGCTCCATTAAATTTAGAAAGTATTCTCAGTTAGCCCCACATTATGTTGGACTCTTTGAGGTTCTAGAGGAAGTGAATCTAGTAGCCTATCAAATTGCTTTGCCACCAGCTCTTGTTAGAATGCATAATATCTTCCATGTGTCCTACCTTAAAAAGCATATACCGGGAGATAATCATGTAATGGATTGGACTGCTTTATAGGTAGGGGACCCCAGAGTAGTAACTCTCGAGCCCATGAAGGTGCTAGGAACACGTAAGCTATGCTTGCATAATAGAGAGGTCTTGTAGTGCAAAGTCCAATGGGACTAGTACATAGAAGACTCAGCTACTTGGGAGGACTATGCGAAAATTCAATAGACATTTCCTAACATTCTTGATGCTTTTGAGAATGTTGAATAATGTAGTGTTAGATTGTTATGCTTTGAATAATACCTTAGGTCATTAGGGACAATGATTCTTAAGGGGGGGAGTATGTTACACCCCGATTGTATAGTTACTATTTACTATTATTGCATAGGGTAAAAATGGTTGTAATGAGAGTTCTGGAGATAAATAAAATATGCTTGTACCTTGTTGTCAATATGAATGTTTTCACATTTGATGATTGTCTCATTTGATGTTATTTCAATTGATGTTAATCATGGTGAAATACAACATTTATGTGAATAAAAGGTTATAAAATTGTAATTATTCTAACTTTGGAGATCTGTTTGTGTATACTGGATATGTTATGAACATTTGAATGCCATGAGCATGTGTTAGTGGATGCAGGTATGTGTTCCATTCCTCCAGGCGGAGGGGAAGTATCACTCGGGAGAAGATCTTGGTCGGGTAATTGGTAAAGGTAAATTATTTGAGCATACACACACCACATTAGATTGATTAAATTGAGTCAATTTGTGGGTTATAGGTAAGTCATCCATATCTTGTATGTTTGCATTAGGAGTCTTGTTTACTTTTGCGGGTGATGTTTATCTATTTGGTTTTTGAGATCTTTCTTGTGTTACTACGATCATATGGCTAAGTGGGATGCAGGTGAATTATATGTACATGCACACACGTGTCAATGGGATCTAACAACACGTATATGCATATGTATAGATATACCACATTTACATACCTATCGATATGATGGTAACATAAATGGTTGTAAGTGAATCAAATGTGAATATATATATATAGTATATACATGTATCCATATGTATATGCATATCGATACAAGCATACATTAGCAAATGGACATGCTCATACAGATGCATCGATATGGTATACCTACATATACGTGTATATAGGGGTATATACATTTATACATATATATGCATATATACTTTATAATGTGTTTAATATAATTATTTAGCCTCTATGCTTATATATATATATATCGGATGTATGTTGACTGGCTTACAATATATATTTATTTAATAAATATATATATTCATATGTAAATATATATTAAAATATTATATATATATTTATACGAAGGTATTTTTAATATATATCTATTTAAAATATATAATATATATTTAATATATATATATATATATTTAATATATATATATATATATATATATATATATATATATATATATATATATATATATATATATATATATATATATATATATTTAAATATATATATATATATTTAAAATATATATATATTTAAAATATATATATATATTTAAATATATATACATAAAATATAGATATATAAAAATATATATATATATTTATATATATATTTAATATATATATATTTAAAATATATATATATATATATTTAAAATATATATATTAAAAATATATATATATTTATACGAAGGTATTTTAAATATATATATATATATACGTATATGATATATATAGTTCATATAGATATAATATTTTTTTTTTGGTTCGTAAAAATAAAGTTTCCATTATTCGAAATAAGTGTTCCATTACATAGCTTTTCAGCCTTGAAACACAGCCCCTAAAGCCGTAGCCTCAGGCCGTCCAAAACATAAAAAATAGAAAGTTGCGCCCATAAACTCCCGGAGCCCATCCAAAACAAAGGCCAACAGAATCATCCAGGATCAACTTCCTCGCCCCTCATAAAGGTCTTAGTTTCCCCGTCAGCACCCTTATTCGCCAGAAGGTCTGCAAGCGAGTTGGCTTCCCGGTAAATATGGGAAATCGCGGACTCCTCAAAGGCTTCCAGAAGTTTAGTTGCTTCTTCAATCAAGGGTTGTAGCCTCCAATTTGCCATCCTGCCCAACTTGAGCGCCTGTACTATTACCATAGAATCACCTTCGACCTCCAGTTTTTTAATCTGCATTCTTCTCCCAAGCTGTAGACCAAAAATGAGAGCCCGTAGCTCAGCCAACGTGTTGGTGCCCACTGGAAGAGAAACAGACCTTTCTCCCACAACTAACCCCGTATCATCTCTAATACAGCAACCAGCACCAGATATACCTTGGGTTCCCCCGCGATGCCCCATCAAAATTCAATCTGTGCAGCCTTGCTTTGGTGCCCTCCAGGCAGTCTCTTTACGCTTGCAGCTTTCAGCTCCTATCTTCATCGCACCAGGTTTTGGTATGTTCAAACCATACCACACCTTTCTCATCTGAGCATCCCACGTGGTGAACTCATAGTCCTTTTTTGATGACACTCTGCCATTTACCACCTCAACGATAGCTGCCTCCAACCGATTTAGGAAGGCAGGAAAATCTCTTTTACAATCAGAGAAGACCCGCCTATTCCTCTCCTTCCATAACTCCCAGACCGTCAATGAAGGAGTCACCACCCATAAATCTTGATATAATGATGATCTTTTCAGAATCGGCCAGGAATTAAAAAGAGACAAAACATCGTTTGGGAGAGCACCACTCCATCCCAGCCTTGCACAAATCCAACGCCAGCATGCTTGCGCAAAGGGACAACTTACCATTAAATGGTCTACATCTTCCTCAGCGTGTTTGCAGAGGGAACACCACGATGGGCCTGCATAACCGAAACTTCTGAATTTATCTGCAGTTAAAATTCTTTTCTGGAGAGTAGCCCACAAAAAAGTACCGGCTTTAGGGGAGCACGCACTATCCCAACATAGTTTGAGGGGGAGGACAGAGCGAATCTCTGTTTGGCATTGTATCCGATATCCATCACTTGCTTTGTATTGTCCAGTACCGGAGCCGGCCCATACCAACCTATCCACCCCCGCGCGGACAGGGATTATTCTCCTTGCTAGCTCCTTCCTTAAACAATCCGCATCCGCAGCAGAAATGAGGTTCTGTCCAAACTCTTTCCATGAGAACACCGAACCCCCATCCACCAGCTTCTCTTCCATGTAGTCTCGGACCGATCTGCCCCATTCCCTTTGTAGAATTTGTTTGGCGCAAGGAAGGTCCAGACAGACATCAAGACTTGGGAATCCGCCCCACGAGTCTTCCCAAAAGAGCGCTGTCCTACCATCCAAAATATCCCAAGATAAAGAGTCTTGGATGAGAGGTAGACAAGCTCTCATAAAATTCCAAATTCGTGATCCCGTTGGGAGATTCTTAGCCACTAGAATGCTGCTTGGATTATTATTGCACATATATTTCTTTTGCAAAATTTGCGCCCAACGTTCCTTATTCCGTGAATACATCCCCCAAATCAGCTTCGCCCCTAGGGCTCTGTTCTGTTTATATAGATCTAACAATCCGACCCCACCATGCTTTTTGGACTTACAGATTTTGTTCCAAGCAATTAGCGGGAATTTCTTCCCATTATCAGACCCCTGCCAAAAGAAGCGTCTCATGCTTTGATTGAACGATTTTTCCTTACTTGCCGGAAGAGCCAAACATGACATTAGATAAATTGGGAGTGCAAAAATAATGGACTTGAGCATCACAATTCTACCTGCCCATGATAACCATTTACCATTCCAAGCTGATAATCTGCTCTCTATTTTATCCACCATGGGGTCCCACAGTAGTCCATTTCTTACTCCCCCAGTCAGAGGAAGGCCCAGATACTTCATTGGTAGTTGCCCTACCTTAAAGTTCAAGATTTCTGCTATTTTCTGAACAGTCAAAGGGGGGGAGTTAAGAAAAAAGACTTCAGATTTTGCCTCACTGATTTTTTGCCCCGAAGCATCCCCATAATCCTGCAAGATCTTTTTTAAGGCCAATGCTTCTCTTATACTTGCTTCACCTAGACATAATGTGTCATCAGCAAATTGCTGATGGGTAGCATTAGGAAGTCCGCTTGTCACCTGGATACCTTTTAGCTGTCCACTTGCAGCCGCCCTCCCCAAAGCCCGGCCAAGTGCTTCAGCCAACAAGATATACAGGAAAGGGGACAGGGGGTCCCCCTGCCGCAGGCCTCGGGATGCAGCAAAGAAACCCGCCGGTTCCCCATTTATCAAAACCGAGTATCTTGGTGTTGAGATGCATGAGAAAATCCAATCCACCCACTGTTTGTCAAAGCCAAAGGCTTCTAGAACCTTACACAAAAAATGCCAGTCCACCATATCATACGCCTTTTTAATGTCTAATTTTACCAGCATGCCTTGGTGCTTGTTTGTTTGGAGAGAATGAATGACCTCCTGCGCTATGATGATCCCATCGAAAATCGATCTCCCCGGGACGAAACCAGATTGCTCCTCAGAAATCAGACATGGAAGGAGGGCCTTCAGCCGATTTGCCGTTGCTTTAGACATGATTTTATAGATAGTATTGCATAACGCAATCGGTCTAAATTCATCCATTGAGGAAGGTTTTTCTTTCTTCGGCACTAGTGCGAGGAAGGTGTTGTTAATCTCTCTTAGAAACTGCCCAGACGATCTAGCTTCCTCAACTGCTTCCGCCACTTCAATTCCAATTATCCCCCAGCATGTCTGAAAGAAACAGGCAGGAAAGCCGTCTGGCCCCGGAGACTTATCCGGATGAAGTTGGAATGCTGCAGATTTTATCTCGTCTATTGAGAAAGGTTTTAGCATTGTAAGGTTCTGTTCCTGTGTTACCAAAGAAGGGATACCAGCCAATAGCCTACGCTGAGACCAGAGATCTGAAGTGTCCACATTGTTTAGTAAACTGCGAAAGTAAGCTACAGCTTCCTTAACAATCAAATCTGCATCTTCTGTCACCTCACCATTCGCAAGTGTTAAGCTATTGATCCTATTCACCTCTCTTCTTACTCTTGCTGAGTTATGGAAAAATTTAGAATTCCGGTCTCCTTCCTTGATCCAGGTGTTTCTAGACTTTTGGTGCCAAAATGTCTCCTCCCTAGCCAGAGCTTCTTCCCATGCTTTTAATAGTTCCTTTTCTTTGACAAAGAGCTCCTCATTCATTCCGTGTGCAGAGACTTTTTTATTCACTTCCTCTAACTCCATTTCCAACCGCTGTTTTTCCTCAAAGATATTCCCGAAGCTCTCCCTATTCCAGTCCTTTATTCGCTGTTTAAGAAGCTTTAACTTGCACACAACTTTATATAGTTTATTACCTTCTGGATGCGTACCTTCCCACCAGCCTTTGACTTTCTCTAAAAAAGTTTGATCCCTGAACCACATCTTCTCGAAGCGAAAGGGACATCGACTAACCCGCTTCTCATCATTTATCACCAATTGAATTGGAAAGTGGTCGGAGCCAGAGAAAGGAACGATGCTTCCATTCAGCGCAAAGGGGAATTTAGTTAAATCACCCTTAAAGAGAAATCTGTCCAGTTTTTCTGAGATACAACTGGATCCCAACCTCCTATTTGTCCAAGTAAATGATCCATTGGCCAACTGTATATCAAGCAAAAAGTTCCTGTTAACAAAATCCTTGAAATCCAGCTGAGATTGTTGTTTCTTTTTTATTCCCCCACTCTTGTCTTCTGAGTGAAGGATTGCATTGAAGTCTCCTCCTAGGATGTAGAAATGCTCTCGATCCGCCTCCATAAACAGCTCTATCTCCTTCCAAATTCTTTTCTTTTGGGAGCAATTTGCTGGCCCATACACATTTATTAGTGAGAATGCCAGGCTCGTTTTTAGACATCTGATCCTACTTGCCAACCAAAACCTACTCGCTGCTACTTCTTCTGCATACAATGCTTGAGGGCGCCATAAGGAGATTAATCCTCCTGACGCCCCTTCTGCCTCAACCATCGAAAATCTCCAAGACTTATAGCGTCTTTTCATACCTTCCAGCTCAACCTTTCCTAGTTTAGATTCTTGAATTAGTGCTATATCTATTGTTTTGTCCTCTAGCATGCACCACAAGAGGCGCTTTTTGTTAGGGGCGTTTAAGCCCCTAACATTCCAGCTTATGGCTTTCATTGGCTCCCAGGAAGGGCAGATCCCTTCCCAGATCTCAAATGCATCGTTATTTTTTGTTGTCCCACTGCTTCACCTGCCTGTGATCTTTTCTCCTCGTTGGTTTTCCTGCCCACCTTTTTCTTGTCTCCGCAATCTGGCATACCTCTTGCACACTCTGTAAGTTGAACACCAAGCCTTGTTTTTGCAGCACTAATTTGCTTATCAGATTCACTGCTTGGTATTATTTCCTGATCTCCTGCCGCCTTACTCTGGATAGATATTTGTTGTGCAGGCTGCAACTTACCTATATCTGATTCCTGTGTCTGTGAATTTGTTGTCTCAATTTGCAGTAATTTATCACCTTCTACATCTGATGTCCATTGTTTAGTTGTGGCTGAAATTATTTGTAATTCTTCATCTACCTTTTCCATACCACCTCCCCAATCTACTTCCATTCCTTCTTCAGTTTCCAGCGGCTGACTCTTCTCAATTTCCCCAGATAATTCCCTTAGTTCATTACCAACCTCCAGAATCGTCTCCCATTCTTGCCCAATTAATTCCTGGCACTCAACCCATTCTGGCCCACCATCCAACTTTGTTGGTTGGTTAAGCCCTAGAATGTCGTCCTGCTGCCCTGCCATTCCTCCAAGGTTCTCCATGTTCATCTTCTCCCCACTTTCAGCCAGATTACGATTAGCCCTTCCTGAATCATTCGGGTCCAAGGAATTACCATCCTTTCGCCTTGTCGGTGATAGATGTTCTGTTATTTTAGAAGGGCCAGCTCCCGAGGTTGAGACGCCTTTACCTTTTGGGTCATACAAGGAACCACTGTTAGTTACTCCTTTCTTCCACTCCTTCCAGACTATTGTCTGACTTTGTGTTAAACTCCATCCAACCGACAACATCCAGCATTTTCCATTTTGTACTAATTCAATTTCCTCCCATAATGTAGACCAAGGTGACAACTCAATACACACCTTCATCTTGCCTTCGCTTCCTTCTCTTATTGCCTCCTCATCAACATCAACCACCACACCTAGGGATTCACCGATGCATGTGATTACTTCTTTATTCCACATTTCTGAAGGTAAATTGTCCAGGCTAACCCATACCACCATTTTCTCTGGAAGGTGGAGCCATGGATCAAAATATGCTTCCCACCTTCTATAATAAAAACCATGCCCGTCCAATGTCGCATACTTCCTTTCCAAGATTTTTTCCTTGATCTGTTCTGTTGCGCATTGAATCAGGAAGAAATTATTTGGCAGGAATAAAATGTTGACCTCCCTGTTCCATGAGTCCTCCCACCACTTCTTTATCTGCGTTTTCTTACACCCATCTCCCCACCATTTGGCAATGATTGCCCTATCCTCCAGTTCAAATCTTGCCTCTTCTGTCAGGGAAGCCTGAATCTCCACCCTTAGCCTCAAAGCACTATGTCTCTGGAGGCTTTTTCCCTGCGTCTCAGACTGCTCAGGCCCCCTGCTGCCCGCACCTAGTGATTCCTTTGAAATATCCTTGGGCCCCGAAGTCGGATGTTTCAGATCTGTTTTTGCAATCATTTTTGGTCTCCAAGTGGCCGCATCCGATCTTCTTCCTCTTTGATGTCGTGCTTGCCATGGAATCCCTTGATCCCAAACTCTTCCATTTTGCCCTCGCCTCCCATTCCTTAGATAGATCCCTGCACTTGTTCTTGACGGTAGATTAGGGCTTCTCTCCTTACCCCAACGATTTCAAAATTTGCCAGAGATCCAAGGGGGTTCCCGTAGATGGAAAGGCATTTTTCTTCTTCGCCGTGTTTGCCCTGCCTCCGCATTTCGCTTAGGGTTTGCAGGGTATTTAGACTCCTTTGGATTCCCTTCCTCTTTCCGCTCCTGACCCCAACGCTGTTCTACAGGATGCTGCCCGATTATTCTGTCAGTGAGAGATGGCCATTCCTCCTCTGCTTCCGCGGCCCAGGATGCGGCTGCGAACCTCCTCGGTTTGTCTATCGCCACCTCTTCACTCCATGGTGAGTCATGCCGTGTTCGAGGTGTGAGACCTCTGTCTGACGATTCCGTTGATTTATTTCGATAAAATGGATGACAATGATCAACCCACTTCCCATTTGAGAAAACCCATTGGGTTTTATGCTCCTGCGCTATAGGCCGAGTCGTATTTGGTGAAGCCTTTGTAACTTCATCCCCGCATCCCTTTTGTGAATCGTCTGCTTGCCTCCAAGCCCTTCCGCCATCCTTCACTTCCTCGCCAATCTTCGTCTGCGCCATTTTTTATTTTTTCATATAGATATAATATTAATATATACTTTACATATTGATTTTATACATTTAGAATTCAACATATTCATATTAAATAAAGAAGTTGATTTAATGAAGACTTCTTTTGACGTTATTAATCCATGGCTAAAATATGTCGATATTGGACATTATTATGGAAGTCAACTTTGGACCATACACAACACTGTGTAAAGAGCCACATATATCACCAACCAAAAATATGCATGAGTGAGATGTAGCAATATGTCTAAATTTTGTTAGCTTTGATTTGGTCGATTTGAAAAATGAAGCAGACGTGGACTTAGTCCAACACAGTTATAATGTTCAGCCGACTCAACCCATAAAAAAGTCGATTCAAGTTATGTGTTGATGAATTATGATTGACTTATTCCCATCATTTGGAAATCACGCCAACTTGAAGGGTTTGGTGCCACCTCTTTTTTCACTTTCATGTAGATGGCAATTGTGGAGAAATATTCGAATTCTCCATGTGCTAGTTGAAAAATTCTTTTGAATAATGTCAATCAGAAAGTCGAGCTATTATGCTTTTTGCTAAGTCTGAGCTTCTACCATCACCACCTTTGTGTTGAATCATGCTGCATGGAATTGGTGTCATTCTTCATGCCAAAACTATAGGATTTCTGAAGGTTGGCTACACTATAAATAGTCGCACCAACTCATTTGAAACGTATTATTATTATTATTATTATTCTTACTCTTACCCATTCTTGAGTGATTGATATTCACAATCATTCATAATCATTCTCATATTTGTATTTTTGAGAGACCATTATTTCTATTCTCCCATTTCTCTTGAGAGAGGCGTACATCATACCAAGAGAATACGTCCTTAGCTGTTTATTATATCTGAGTTTACTAGTCATTATCATTTGATTGATAAGGGAAAAGAGTGAGATTTTTTGAGGAAGAGTTGACTTAATATTTGAGAGTAGTGTGCTATCAACAAGAGAGAGAGAGAGAGATGTGTTGAGAAGTTGAATTAAGCTGAACTACTATTGGAGAAGGCTGCACTATCATCATTAATTGGATAATTGATAATAGGTATGGGGTTTTCTACTTATTATTTGCAAGGAATTATTGTGTTTTATATACTGCATGAAATGTCTTTTCTGCTTGTGCAATAGAAGTAATTATGGCTGTCTTCTGAAAAAGGGAATTGAAGCCTTCTAGCTATTTTATACTGCGATTGTAAGATCTCCATAATAGGAGAATGATGTTGGTATTAGTTATTATTTACTAGGCTTGATTGAATACAAGAGTCACTTGAGTTACACCTAGCTAAGTTATTAAATTAACTAGGAAAGCTTGTGTTACTCCTAGGATAGTTAATCCAATATGGGAGGGAGCTTGTGTACTTACTTATTAATTAGATTTACTTACTTATTAATTAGATTCATTAAAAGTAGAATAGTATGTTGTAGGTTAGTCTGGGGTGACAGATTATCCATTGAAGGACAATACCTATACGTAGTGTAAGATAGCCTTAAGTCAAATCGGCCCTGAATAGTGTATGTGATAGATGACTCTCAGTCGTTTATTGAATACAACACTTTGGCCAAAGTAGTGCAATGTCTGAGAATCCACTAAAGATTGTGTGACTATTGAGACTACATTGTCAGTTCACCGTGATCCATTATTACATGCTAGTTTGAGATTGTGGGATTACAAGTTCTAGTTATGTAGGACACAACACTATGCTTAGTTGGTTGTCGTTATCAATTACTCTACCAATCTCTTTGTTGAAGGGAAGGGCCATATATTGAATGATAGATGTGCGAGGGACTACATCAAGAGTGCGCGGTTGGCAGAAAATCCCCTGCATGATGCTTCTCCTCCATAGTAGGCAATAGAAGAACCAAGATTTGAAAGGAAAGAACTTGGACCTTCTTACTACTATTTGTTCAAAAAGCTCTATGAGCTATGTATGTATCTATATGCTTTCTTACATTGATGTATATTTGAAAAGAAAAGGAATACATGTTGAAACATGTTTTATTTCTTGTTTGGAAATTATCAATAAAAGAAAAGAATTTTTTTAATGTAATGCTTTTATTACTTGTATATTTACTCGTTTGGTGTAAAATAGGAAATTTTTACTTTATGGAAGGGTTAGTACGTCACACTATCCATCTGGAGATCTCTATGACCAAGTTTTGGAGGTTGATAAGGGAAGGCTCTGTAATAGTCAATAGGGAGGAGGTAAGGTGTGGTCATGCTCATCACCGCAACTAGGAGTAGGTAGACAATTGCTTAAGGGAATTAAATGAATTTCAAAGAGTCTTCAATAATGTAGCTCAGAACATGGATAAACACAAAGGACCACATATACTAGGGAACCAAGGAAATGAGGATGTCATCTCAACTATAGGAGAAAATAGACCCAACCTTCAACCTCTTGAAGGGGAAGGAAGCAAAAACTAACATCTAGCACTCTACTTTAGATCAGATAACTGCTATTACAAATATATACTACATTTTGTATAGACAAATAACCCTCTAAGCTTGTGTAGACTGTCTTTTTTGTAAATCAGTAATATACATGCATATACTGCATTTTTGTGAATCAATGATGCAGTGGCAATAAGTATAGATCACTCTGGAAAAAATTTAGATGACCATTAGTAAATGATATTTACCCTTTGAATATTGCTCTTGTAGTAACTTGTAACTTCTGTTGATACACTACTATTGATAAAAAAATATTATTGCATATATTGTACCAAACCTCTTTCACTAGCTACCTATCTCATAAATAAAGAATATAATTTAACTTATCATTATAATCATATTGAAACCTCTACAAATGACCTAAATGGAAAAATACATTGAATTTATAATCTATATCCAAAGTACAAAATATTCCACATCATTTGAGGTATAAACATTAATAACTCCAAAGGAATGATTATCAATGTTGAAAAGAGCCTAGAATGCTTGGTTGGTAGGATACGTATGTGGTTAATTAAATATTGAAGCTGCATAGAAGAGACAAAGACGACAACTCCACAATAACCCATTTCATGATTAATACACCAAAAATGACTAATCAAATAAATAACATAGAATATGACAAAAATAAAGAAAACTATAAATTATATCTTCTTGCAAATAGAGAATATTTAGATGTGGAAATCTTTATCAAGTTTCATGCACATAATACTTCCTTGAGAGGTCCATCAAATCTTGAACATTCTAGATGATATACAAATTTGTGAGCAGGTGTCAAGGGTCATATCCTCACTATCCAACTCATCAAGAGCTACATATGTTCTATAAAAAATCCTCCTCTAAATTGAATCACTTATCTAAATGGAAGGTTGGGTAGGGCACCATTTCTCTAGCACATATTCACCTTCTTCAAAATTCCTTGGTGGAATATAAGACCTCTATTGAACCATTAGGAATTGTTGAAGGGATTAGATAGTGGTCTTTTATTGTGAAGATAAAACAAATGCTTCTAGTAGGGTTCTAGTGATTTTTAAATATTCACCTCCCAAATGTCTCCCCATGGGAATGAATAATAGATATTTTGAGTCCTAAGGTTTTGAAACTATACCTACTTGATTTTTGGATAGTTGGCCACCATCGCTAGTAGAGGACTTATGTGGAGCTCTACCATTTCTACTAGTATTGGCTTTGTGACTAACTACAATTTACCACCCTACCTCTTTGTTTATAGGAGATGCATTATTATAATTGGTCAAGTGGTGAGTTTTATGGGGAGCAGCTAGAGGGCACTCCTATATCTTGTCCTAAAAATACCAACAACAATAACAAGTAGTGAGTAGGTTCAATGTAAAGGATAAATTGAGTGTGTCTCATTTGGCCACTTTGTATATCAATTATCTCCTTTAGATCCTTGGAGAGGTTAGCTTCAACATAGGCCTTTTTTTAGGGTTGAGCTAAAAATAACTTGTTAGGTTTGACAAAAACTGATGTTGTCTATGGTAGAGGCTATCTTGGTTAAAAAATTCTAACATGGCAAAGGCAGCCCAAGAAACTCCACCCATATAGAGACATTGAAAGATATTTCATTAAAATGGTAAAATCTCTCTAGTCTAGGGTATAAAGACTAATAACTAAGCACACACATAAAAATGACTATGCTTGAGATTATCCTCAACATTGTTAACTTAATTAAAAACAAAAACAAAAAACCTTGGTGAAGTTCTACATGACATCAAGGTGAACCCCATGTGAAATCCAAGCCTTGGCCACCTATTCTTTGAGCATATTTTCAAGTCAATCCTTTCTATACATACTCTATCAACGTAAAATTTTCAACTCAATGACATACACTATCAAACTTCAAGATAGGATGCACCACATCCAGGGTGTTTTAGTGAACACATCTCATAGAACTTCTTGGGATGCCTAAGTGGGGAAACCATTATCATACACCATCAAACTTTCAATTTTAATAATAACTATGGAGTTATAAAAGATTGAGGTCATTTATAATAAGCAGAAAATGCTCACAAATGTGTCAGGTGAAAAGGCGCTTCAATAAATATAGAAAAATAATATCAAATCTTCCTTCATTTTGAAACAACATGACATAAAAAAGGTGCAAATTAACATCACCAAGACCAAAACCCTTTAAGACACTACTCTTAAAAATAAATCTTGGGTTATATTTTCCAGCTAAGGTTTAAATTCTATATGAAAAAAAAAGCTAGAATATACCGTAGCTTGTGATTCAAATCCCAGGGAGGAAGAGGGAAAGCAAGAACATTTTTGAAAAGATAAGTTTATTGATGTAGAGATAGCATCGCATGAAATCACTAGTACCATTAGAGATAAGAAATGCAACCATCTGGATGAATTCAACACCATCATTAGGATGGAAGAGATCTTTTCGATGAATTCAACACCATTATTAGAATGGAGATCTTTTGGATGTAAGAGTCAAGGGTGAAGTGGCTAGAAGGAGGAGACAGAAATATTAAATATTTCCACTAGCAACAAAATTAAGTTGACAGGCCAATAAAATCGAGAGGATTGTCCTATGCTCTTAGCAGCGAAGTGACAGATATTAAGCCCATTTGGGAGCAAGGTACAAATTTTTAGAAAGATCTGCTGTCATCAGAGTCAACTACGGATCTGGATGCTCAGAATCTCCTTCCAAACACTATTTGGGACGAGAAAAGCTCCTGGTCCAGACAGATTTCAAGCTGGATTTTTTTCCAAAAAATGAAACATTGTTGAAGAAGTAGTGTGGAGGACTACAATGTAACAATAGAAGTGGCAAGTTGGAACTTTATTGGGAAAGTTTTCGTGCTACCACAACTTTACTGCACACGAAACCTAAGCTCATGAAAATAGCATTGGTAGAGCTATGTTACCAGAAACGAGAAACGGAAACCGCAACGGCAACGGCAACGCGACGAGAAACGGGATATTCAAAGGTTGCGTATAAGAAACGGATTTTATATACATATATATTTTCAATCAGATTTATTATAAATTTGTCCCATATATAAAAATGCATACAAGTTACAAGTTTGTCAGATTTAAAAGTTTGTTTTATAAAGACATGCTAATTTTATACAAAGTCTTTTTAAAAAATGTGTTTACCTAAATTTAAAAAAGAAACACCTTATTTAAATATTTAAATAATTTTTAAAAATAATTAATAAAATAATTGTTTTTAATATGTCATTAAGATTCTAATCATTTAGAAACCCATCCTAGGAAAAGCAGTCAAGAATTTGGAGGGAGAAAGGGCTGCATGACATTCGTAAAAAGATAAGCACAACATGGCATTAAAAAAACTAAAGTTTACTGTACAAACTTTTTGTTTTTAAATGCTGGACCGTATAATCTGCAGTCAAGCAGACGTTATTCAATGCTGAACTGTATGATCTCCAGTCAAGTAGACCTTAATCGCCGATTCTTTGATAACTATGAAAAATCCCCAAAAAAACAGCGATTTTTTACCAGCAACGGTTTGGAAACGTCTGCTTGCCATAGAAACGGCCGTTGACGACGGAAAACCCGTTTCGGCCGTCGTGACGCGAAACGGCCCTCTCCCGTCACGTTTCTGGTAACATAGTGGTAGAGACAAGCGCAAATAGAGTTTATTTATTTACGGTTAATTAGTAACAATATATTATATTGTTACTTTTTTCAAAAATCTTTTAACATTTAAAAAATTATATCTTGAAACTGTAAGACTGGATAACAACGCATTGTTACCCTTATAGGCTAGTATGCAATCAACGTAATAACATCAAACTTTTATAACATTTAAACGAAGAGATCTGATGATAGGAATTTATAAAAGATATGAATATGGCTTTAATGTTTATTAATTATCATTATAAACAGGTGCATCGAAGAGATTTCAAAATGTCGGAACGCTCCATCTGCTATATGTTTCAGCCGCTTTACCTTCCATACGTAAAGTTTGTTTATTTATTGTTTATGGTGAACGCCGCTGGTTTATCTCTTAATCTTCTGTTTGCTATGGGAAATGTAGGAGGATCGCAAAGGCCAAAAGGGAGAAAATTACAGGTAGGTATTAGCAATTCATGTTTTATGAAAAGCTTATTTCTTTATAAGATGGTAACTAGTATTTGCAGGTATCAAACTCCATTACTAATACGGATGAATATGGGGCTTCCCATCCCAAACTACCCATTTCTGATTCAACTTCAACTGGTCCTCCTCCACTTGCAGTTGGAGTGAATGAGAGGATAAAGGAAGAGGATGTGGATCATAATGTTATAGTGGTATCGAATTCACACATGTTGCAACAACTAGAAGCTGAAAATGAGAAGAATGATAAAGATCATAAGCACAACAAACGAATTATGAATACCAACAAGAATAATATGAATATCACGGCTACTGATTTTTCTAGATTTAGATTAAAGAATTCAATGCTCAATACTCTTCTCAATAGTTATTCGAGACTTCGCTCTCTGAATCTCTCACGAAACTCATTAGGTTGGTTTTTATTTATTATTTAACAAAATGGTTTCCTGGTCACTTATCAATATTTAAAATAAAATAAAATGGAGGAATCAATATTTAGTGGGATCTATAAATCGAATTGTTAAGATATGTTACTATAATTTCTATCAGCATGAACTGCTTCTAGACACTATTATAACCTCCATCCACATGAGCTCCCTTCCACAGTAAATGAAATGAATCTAAGAAATGGAGCCTGCAACCATCATTCATATTTTCCAATATTTGACCATATCTATCTTGAAAAATAAAAAGTAATCACCTATTAATAATTTGATATTAGTTTAGAGAAATTGATAAGATATATTATTATAACCTCTATGGGCATGAGCTGCTTCAACCCACTATTACAACCTCCATCCATCCCTCCACCTAAACAAATAAATCTAAAAAATTGAACCTGCAACCATCATTCATATTTTCCAATATTTGATCATCCGATCCACCCTGAAAGATAAAAATTAATCCTATATTAATAATTTGATATTAGTTTTTTAAGTTTTAAATTCAGATATGGGCAGATCACTTCCTAGAATTTGTATCATTATTCGTATTTCAAATGTTTTATTTTAACCTACTGTAAAAAGATTTGAAATATTTAATTTTAGTCTGAACAGGTGGCATAGTTGGTTAAGAGCTTTGGGTTCGTCCCATGTAGGTCTCAAGATTGATTCTCTTTACCTTGATTTACCTGCTGGTGAGTTTGTGGACCTGATCTGTCACCCTGAAAGGTAATGAGGGGCTCACCCTATCAAAGAGATAAACTTTGAATCTCTAAACTAACTTGCCGATTCCTCTCAATTAAAAAATAAAAAATAAAAACACAAGTATGATGGTGGATAGATGAAGCAATTTCTATTGCTTGAATAAAACAATTACATCTGCCTATATTAATAGAGATATGTAGAACAATCTAGAAACAACGACGTGCGTGAAAAGAGGTCGGTGGTAGAGGTGTGTAGAATGACGGTGGGAAGTTTCTAGTTTAAATGCTACATTTGAGAATTTACTGTTGGTTGGTGGGGAGAAATTAATACATGCCAACACTCCCCCTTAATTTCGACCTCAAATTCCAATTACTTTCTTGATCTTTTCCATTGATACTTCAACATCTACAATCTTCAAACTTAATGGATCGAACCTAGGAAATCCTGGTCTTCTATTGGGATGCTTTAACCACGAGCTCTAACCTTCTTCTCACCAGTCCATCATAGGTTTATGTGTGATTACCTTGCTTTCTCTCAACACCTCCCTTTGAGCTACACTGCTGGTGCTCGGGGATCCTTGCTTTAATTGCTTCTTCTGACTTACACAAATCCAAAATGTTGCGACATTCAACTAAATCATTTCCTTATACATTGACAATTTCACTCAACATTTTACAACATCAGACACCTATCCTTCTCTATCCTCCTCTGACCTTCTATCAAGACTTCTTAAATTGTTCTATAGACTTTAAGAATGTTCTTCTACACAATTTTTTTTATACTCTCAACCTAGGCAGTTACACATATAGCCTCCTCTACAGAACCAACTACAAGAGAGACAACATACTTTCAACAAACAATGATTATCCTAGCTACTAACTTCTGATTCAACTCGTTCGATACCAAAACAACGGCCTCCTCTGCAACTTTGGCGACTTTTCTTCAGTTGGCGGCATCTCATTTCTTCCTATGCATTTGAACTGGCCATGATATCTTATTTTAATTGCAAACCCTTCAAACTTGGACGACTCTTTGAATGGCCCAAGACTCCACACATTACATTAGCTTCTTCCTTGCTTGGACCGCGACTCTCTTCCACAATCTTCATTGACTCTGGCATCTTCAAAACAACTATGATTTGGGCGAATAGCAATGGGCGACTCTTCAAATGTGGCTAAGCTCTCCCTCCTTCACGATCTCTTCTGGATCTCAACCTTTTGAAAACTGGCGATCTCTCTGCTCTGCCGAGCTGGCTTTATCTTGGTCGATCTTCTTCTAACTGAAATCTCCTTTGTATGCCAAAAACACGATGAACTTGATTTCCTCCTCAGCTGCATGGCTCTTCCTTCTTCTGTGCTGCTGCACGGTTTTCAACGGCTACTTCTACCTTCAAAACATCTTTGCCACCATCGTTTAGCAACTCATAAAACATTGTTATTAAACAGCGATTCAAACTCTATCGACTTGCGGCTTCCACGATCTGCTTTCCTCAGATCTCTTCTCCCTCCAAACGGTGCTCCTGCTGGCTCCAAAACAGCTGTGGCTTGGTCTTTGCTGCAACCTCTTTTCTTTTTGGTCTTGGGGGCAGCTAACAACTCTGTCGATTCCAAAACAGCGATCTACCTTTGATCTTTTATTCCATCAGCGATCCCTCGTTAGCTTCTAACTCTGCCCTGATCTTCTCTTAGCTTCTGCAACAACAGCTACAACGACATTTTGTTGACTTCTCCCACTTCTGCAGTCTCCCTAGATCGGTCTGCTCTTAAACCACTTTGATGGTGGACAGAGGAAGCAATTTCTATTGCTTGAACAAAACGATTACATCTGCCTCTATTAATAGAGGTCTGCAGAACAGTCCAGAAACAACAACATGCGTGAAAGGAGGTCGGTGGTAGAGGTGTCTAGAATGACAGTGGGAAGTTTCTAGTTTAAATGCTACATTTGACAGTTTACTGTTGGTCAGTGGGGAGAAATTAATACATGCCAACAAAGTAGAGGCAATTTACACAGGATAATAAACGCTGACTACGAATAGTGACCACAACATGTGGGCTTTTAAAACTCTTCCTGAGAGCAGCCCTCTGAATTCTTCTATCTGTCATTAATTTTCACTAAAAATACTCTTCACTTAAACTAAAATAAACATCTTAAAGCTTTACTAATAATAATAAGATTGGCGGGTTTTGTGTAAACACTGATGTTGACATTGCAGACAATATTTGTGAGGGATCACTGCCAGAGACTCTGACTTCTCTGGACTTGTCAAGGAACAAAATTTCGAGCACCCAAGGCTTCAAAAATCTTCCTCGATTGCGAATGCTTGATCTCAGTTACAATCGATTATCTTGCATTGGCCATGGTAAGGTTTTAACAAAAAACAATACCATTACCCTCATATTCAGCGAAATCAGTTTTATCTTTAACGTTGAAACATTGAGATTGCTTTCACAGGACTGAAAAATTGTACGTCGATGAAGGAGCTTTATCTGGCAGGCAACCAGCTTCGAGAGATCGACGGACTCCGGCGATTGACAAGGATTACTAGTTTAGATGCAAGTGATAATAGAATTTCACACATGTGTGGCACTCTTGAAACTCTTGCTGCCAACACTCAATTGGAGAGTCTTAATCTGCTAGGGAATCCACTTCATGACCATCGCGGCCATGATAATATTGATTTAAAAGATGAGAAGTTGAAGAAAAAAGTATCCCAATATTTGCCTTGTCTGCTACGTCTCAATAATCACTCTCTTCAATCAAATGGAAAAGATTCAAATCCACAACGACAACCAGATCGATGTCGACCAAGACCCAGATCAAAAGAGGCAAAAAATTAAGTTGATTGATACCATGCACCTGCACAACAAACTACTTTATTACTAATTGTTTATGTTTCGAAAGCTACTAAATGCATATAAATAATTATAGTAATTGATGGAATGGCTTGGAAGAGTTTAAACATCCGAGATTATTTGGCCTACAAAAATCCCATGCAATACAAGTCATTTAATGTAAGAATACGAATTTTACTTAATTGTTTAGTGTCATAATTAACCGAAAAATTATTGAGTGGGTTTTGTGTCCTCATTGATCGGATGAATTCTAATATTGGATTCAGTTTTTGTTTTTCTATTTTAATGATCATATAAAAGTTTTTAAAGATGAAATCATAAATTCAAATAAGGGATTCTTTAGTATTTTATTTGCCTAGTTTTAAACAATAATTAGAGATTTAACATTCATTTTCAAAATTGAGATATGAGAAGTTTTTTTGGTTGCAACGAGAGCTTTTGACATGGTTGTTTTTTTAGATCCATATGTGTTTGGAGCCTTGGTTAACACTTGATTCAAGATTGAGAAATTCACTTGCTTTGGGTATGAGTTGTGAAAGATAAACATAGAGGATCTCTTCCTAGAAAGGGATCAATGGAAATTTATTGTGAAGAAAAAATCATGATATGTTTAAAGATTTGACAAAGCTAGACCAAAAGGCCTAGAGAACCATAAATATAATCCTAGATTCCTTTATTTCTACTTTGCTAGTGAAAAGTGTAATGTCAAACATACCTTGCAATTTTAATTTTATGGACTGCACTTATTTTAGCATCTATCTATATAGCATGATTTAGGGCTCACTTAACCCTGTTTATTAGCTTATTTCTTGATTCAGGTACTAAAAAAATATTATAATTCATTTTTTTTTTAAAACACAAAAAAAAAGAAGATACAAGAATGAAGTTGGTTGTGTTGTGCTCTATTTGGGTTTGTATCTTTTTGATCTTCTTGACTCTCCTCATGTCAATAGGCATGGAAAATCTTTATTCTTCTGTATTTATTATAATTTTTTAGTCTATCCTTTATATGGCCTCAAACGGATTCAACTTAGTAGTTCTTCTTGGTGTTGATAATTTGGTGGCATTGCATAATGGATCCTCCTAGAAAGCATCCCTAGAAGTTTTTTTTGAATTTTTTTCACAAGGTACACATTTTGAGTCCTCAATAGATGTGGTTTTTCCCATCTTTGAGTTTGATAGTGCTTGTAAATGATTATATAATTTCACTTTCATACAATATTTTATTGGGAGAACTTCCCCTAAAAGCATACTTTGGGAATTGATCAACAAGCATTGGTTCCCATTTGGGGTTTGACTTGATACTATCCATAACCTCACTAAAGGGTTCTTTCTTTTTCATTTTTCTAAAGCTAGCCATGTTGAGGCTATCCTCAAGCATGACCCCTAGTATGTATGTGTGTTTTTGTTGGTCTTTCAACCCTGAATGTAAAACTTCACTATCTCTAATAAAAGTAAACAATTTAGCTTGAGTTCTCGAGTTTATCACTTCCATGTTGGAACTTTTTACACATCATTATTGTCTCCTTGGGAAAAGGATATTTGTGTGAGGATTGATAGATTTTACTAGAATCATTCACAAAAATGTTTGTGTTGAGATTCAAATTAGTAATCTTCATCACACTCAGTGTGCATTTTACTTTAATATGCTCAACACTTATTTTTGGTGTTAATTTATTAAGCACAAATTAAGGATTTCCCTATAATGCCCCCTAGATGAAATCATCTCCTTGATCAATCGAGGTGGCCCTCACTTTGAAATGTGATGGAAAATAGACTATAATTTCTCATCATAAAGGAAAAAAATGACATCTTTGGCGGTTTGAAGGAAAATGCACTACCCACTTAAGATCCCTCCACTACTAAAGTATACCTAGCAGCTACTTCATAGCCTTTTGACAAGGGGAAAGAGGTTGTTCCACCCTTGGGTAATCCATCATCTAGGTTGAGGTTTTCTTAGATTCCTTAGTGAGTATCAATTTTATCTTCACAGCTAGAAATCTTTGTTCACTCTCCTTGTCACTTAAGTAATTACAAAAGTACCTTAGCCTACCAAGGTGGTTGGAGGAGGGAGAATAAGTTGTTGATAAGTAGAGGATATTATCTCCCAACATTCATTTGGGTTCTTTCTCCCTAGAGTTTTTTTGTAGAATCACTATTTTACTCTCCAAGAGTCATATAATGATGATATGCCTCTCGACTCTCACCCATGAATTTTCTCTCCTAGAATGTTTGAGATTCACTAACCTCTCCAAGAATTATTCATTGTAGGATACCCATCAAAAGTAGTTGGCTCTAAGATATTCTCTATTTAAAAGAAGTGAAGATTACATATTTCATATTTTTAATTGCTGCTTGTGTTATTTGGTCAACCAATTCTATGTTTTGTAGCAATCATGAGGTTAGACGTGGGGGGGTCATTACCTTTCTCTTTCTTAGGTGGCTTACACATGTTGTCAACCTTAGTTCTTACCACATTAACCATGTAATTTGGATTATATTAAATGTCAACAATCATTCTTTTGGAATGATAAATATTTATGCTTCCAATAATGCTATTGAGATATCTCTTTTATGGCAATGGATTTCCAACTCATTTTTTTTATATTGCTTTAGTTATATGAGAAATTTAATATGGTTGATATGACATATGATAAAGATGAGATATTACCCATATGCTAGACAGTTGGAAACTAGGACATAGTATTATATGCATAATAAATTAGGTATTTTTTATCCCAATATGGGTCATGAACATAACCAACCTATTGCTATATGTGGAATAAATTTCAAGTTGGTCTTGAAAAAGTATTTAAATTCCTACATCAAGTGATAATTTTTGAATAATATTTGTTCTCCTTCACTAGTTGTTACTCGAGCTTGGCGGAGCCATTGCCAAATGTCACTCTATCAAACCACATTCCCATTTGGTTTAGAGTCCAATGGCAAGTGGTACCTCCTTAGAGTTGTAAAACTCAATTATTTTTAAATATTGAACACTAATGAGTCATTGGTCATCATTGCCACACATCAAGAGAGTTTTCAATCTTTAGACCTAATCCACTTAGCCAACTAGATGGATTGCTTGGTGGAATAGAGCTATTTAGTGTACATCCCACTTCCTCCACATCTATGGGTACCAATTGGTGATATTTTGACATCATGCATATGAGGCCACCATCTCAAATATTCATAGGGATATTACAACCCCTGAAGTTGATCCCTTTTCTTTTACTTTATAGGTTAGGGTGGTATATTTTAGGTATTAGAAGTAGATTTCTAAAAAAAATATTTGGCCAAAGGCACATGTTAATCAAAGATAGGTTACACTAGCTTACTTAAAGTGAGAGCTTTAAATCTTTGAATAATTCTTTCAATCTCTCAGAGTTCACCACACCTCTTATTGCATTAACAATATCAAGGATGGACAATCCATCCTCAAAGATCTATTAGAAATTCTCTAATCTTTTATCAAATGTTACGAACATTTTTTTCAACTTAAAAATCTCTTGAAAGAGACCAGGTCCTTCAAGAATTCCTCTATGTTGTTGATTTTTGTGTTTCCTCCTTACAATAAGTCTTTTATGTCCAATTTATCTTTGTTTCTAATCTCAAGGAGGTTGTTCATACCATGGCCAATGACAGGGATCTCAATTGTGATGGTTTCCCTTGTAATTTTTACAAGGCCCTCTAGGATTGTACTGGTGAGGACCCGCATAAATTTTATCTTGAATATTTCCACTCCAAGTCATTAGGGAAAGTTATAAATAAAGGAAATACCAAGTTCATACCTCATTCTAGAGATCTGGACAAAATATGCAACTAGAGACCTACCACCTTGCTCAATATATCCTATAATATCATCATCAAATCTTTGTATTTGAAGGTGCACCATCATCTTCCTCAAATTGTGTGACTAGAGAAAACTAAATTTATTAAATCTAAGTACATCCTTGATAATATAATCACAATCTAGGAATGTATGGAATGAGATAGACACTCTCAATGAAAGTATTTCCACAACCTATGATCATATTAAATGATCCTTTATTTTTTCCATGCTTCAAGCTCTAAGGTTTTGGCCCCATTTCATTCAATATATTAGAATGCTCTTTGCTGATGCCTCAACTTGTATCACCATCAATGGTCAATGATCTAGTGACTTTGGTATTTTTAGGTTTATTTTCCAAGGTTGTTCCTTGACCCTCGCTCTTTCTATTCTTTGGACTGAAGGCCTTGGTTACATCTTATCCCACTCTATGTCGCCTAGGATATTCAAACATATATTTCCTTGCCTAATTTATTAAATCAACTTATCCATGGACACTTTGTGGATGGCTCATTTCTCACTCTCATTAAAGATGAGAAAAATTTCAAGAAGGACTACAAATTATTGGATACTTCTAATTTACCTCTTTCTCTACAATCGAGTGACATAAGACTCAATTATACAAATAATCCTTTCTTCCCACATCCTCTTGGCTCAATTCATTCAGTTAGAAATGTATTGTTCATAAATATTTTTTAGATTCTTTGGCATCCCTTTTGATTTCCATGCTTCATGGGTATCCTTATGGCTATTGGTTCTCTTCAAAATTAACAAAAGGGTGTATTAGATCACAAAAATACTCTCTTTGGCAAGGAAATTTTATGTGTGCTCCAAGATTATTGTGGATGTACCCATGGGTGATCCTATAATAGTGGTTTACAATTTTTGGCCAAACTGGACACTGAAATTATTATTTTTAACTAAATCTTCACATTCGGGCACCTATAGCAGCTAAACCGTGAGGAATTTGAAGATGGTGCAAAATAGAGTCTCATCCAATTTTATTTGTAGATTCTAAAAATATTTTTTTCAAAAATTTTTGGAATCAAATTGCACTTCTTTTTCAATCTCCCACGAAAATTGATTTTTTTTCAGAAAATAACATTTTGAAAAAGTGACGCACACCGTATAACGCACAACTTTTTTTCCATGAAGGATAAAATTCTAATTCTTTCAAATTTAGATTTGCAACTCGATATCTAGTGCTTCCACTTGGTTAGATAGTTTTTATTGAATATTTTTTCCTTAATCAAGTTTCAAAGTCAAATGAATTACAATTCAAACCGCAGTACTGATCATATAACGGTAACTTTTTGTATATGTCAAAATTTTATTTTATTTTTTGTTGGATCAAGGACTTCAATATCTGGTGCAATCATATTTTTCAATTTTTTTTTTTGATAATCTTCTATTTTTCCACATGTGAAGAACAAAGAAATTCATTTTCGATGAAAAACCTATGTTTAATAAAACTTATAAAACAAATACTTAACAAAACCAAAACATATTAAAATTATATTCATTGGATAGCTTGTTCTGAGAAATACCATAATCATTTGAAATAAATTTTAAACGAATTCATTTGATCCCCCAAAAGCTAAATCAAAAGTGATTTTTTATCAGCATTTTGATAGGTGTAAAGGAGACGCATTTATAGGTATGGTTTAAAACTAGCGAGGTTCTATCCAAGGGGGTTTGATCTAATTTGATTTGATCAAACCCTATTCAATTGGAATCCTTAAAATGGAACTTTTAAAGGCTTAAATCATTATATTTTCTAAAAATATGTGATTTCAACTAAAATCCGTTCCTCTCAGGAATTGTAAACCACTATTGTGACATCACCCTGGATGTCTATTATTATTCATGTTGGGATGCTTCTAAGGACCCTTACATGAAGCTAGAAAAGGTTCTTCATTATTTTATTTGGCCTTCTGCAGAAAATGACAGGTTTTATCAAGTTGCTTAAGAATTTTATTGTCTTCCTCAAGAATATGGAGGATTGGGGATTTTATCCATATAACACCAAGGTTTGGTGCTTTGCGCTAAATGGGTTACCCATTTCCTTTATGGAGAAAAATCCTAGAAAATTCTTGTTCGACATTATATTACTTCTAGTCATCCTTATAGATATGACCTACTTTGAAGGGGTTGGGATAAAAATCCTTCTCACCATGAAGAATGTCATTCACATTAAGGAAAATTTGTTATTAAAAACATTCAAAGAGATTGGGAAGCTATGAAACCCTAGCTTATATGGAATGGTTCAGGCTTAAGTGATGGATTTTTCATCAACTAGCAGAATATCTGGTGGTCCCTCATTTTGATGTAAGATCAAGATCACCCACTAACTAGATTGATTTGGGTGCATTATTGAGATTGAACACAAGAAAGAAATTAAATGTCTACAATATTTGTTCTCTAGAACTTCTATGAGTCTTGTGTCTTAAAATGAAACTAAGATCAAGTTTTACCTTTCTAACCAAGATTGTGAAACTTTTGACACAATCACAAGGGAAATTCCAAGTGATATGGTTCAAAAAATTGGTATAAATTCCTAAAAATTATAAGACCTATCATGGATATCATTGGCCCTCTTTCCAAAAGCCCAAAGTTTTCATGTTGAACTAGATTAATATTGCATTTACAATCATTAATCTTAGTTTGGAAACATAGATTTCATACCATCTAGTTAACTATTTTGCAACCAAAATTCACCCACTTTTCCTAGTGTATTATTTTCCAAGGCCTTCCTATAGGCTCTATTTTATCTTATTTGAGCATCCAAGACCCCTTTTGTGGGAAATCAAATTCTTGTAAGAACCTCTTCTAGTTTTGTCCTAGAGCCTATAAGCTTTGGACCTAGACTACTGAATTTTCAAGACCTTCCAATTAGATCCCTTTTCTTAGTTTTAACATTCCCATTGTTCCACACAGTAACTTTCCTAAGTTTTAACCTCAAGCTTAAATAGCTTAAGCATCTAACGATTATGAGCAATAAATTTGTTCTTTCAAAACTATAAAGATAGCATGCATATTTGAAATATTATCTTTTCCAAAATCCATTGCACTAAATCAAAGTATTTTGAATTTTCAAAGTAATGATTACATAGTACATCATAACATGATATCATTTCACTTTTACAATCTTTCCATCATAATGGATAAAAAATACATAAACAAGGCTTCACAAAGCTTACTGGCAAAAGAAGCACGAATAGTCTTGGAAATCTTCCATTCAAATCTTGGTCACCTACTAATGAGGAGAAGCATCACTCAATCACTTTTCCACCAACCTTGGAGTAACTGTAGTCACTCGCACAACAATCAAACTGATAGATGGCCCTACCCTTCAACAAAGAGATTGGTTTAGTAACCTCATAATAAATAATGACCTTTTCTATGCTTGGTGTTGTGTCCTACATATATAAATCTGTCACACAATGGATACAACCTACATATATGACATACCTCAAGCTAGTATGTAAACCAAGATCACAGTGATTGATAGTGTAAATAGTGGCAACTTACACTAATTTTTCCAAAGTATTCATCACCCAGTACTTCGAGTGGACTCCATGTATTTCACCCACCTTCCTAGCTTGATTTATACTGACCATTCATAATCTATGCACAGGCTATCCCTTTCATTGGATTATCCTAACC
The DNA here is from genome assembly GCA_007258455.2 of Sequoia sempervirens. Taxonomy (NCBI): domain Eukaryota; kingdom Viridiplantae; phylum Streptophyta; class Pinopsida; order Cupressales; family Cupressaceae; genus Sequoia; species Sequoia sempervirens. The sequence goes on along the minus strand of VDFB02047672.1, from coordinate 5,026 downwards.
CCAGGAATAACCTGTTACCTCTATGTTTATCTAAGTTATCAACTAAGTAAATCATAGTAACTTTACAACTCAACTAGTTTAAACATTAGCTATGATAGCTATATCCCCAATATAGTATTTATTCCCTCTAAATCCACCCTTTCCTTAATATGGAATATGTACAAACACTTCGAACAATGTATATCTTTGCACTAAGTACAAAAATCTCAATTTTTCCATTCCACTTTAATATTATAGTAATCTTTCTATAATAAAATATGATATAATCCTTCAATTCAACAATCAATAACACACAGTCATTTCAAACATAAAGAATAAGGGGGAAGAAATCAACATGCATGTTTATGCTATGCTCCAATTAATCAATCTTGATTCCTATCTTAGCCTTCCTTCAAATTAGTATGCGAATTCCCCAAATAATACTTCTCACTTTCCTCCAAAATCTCCCTCTCAAATATCTCTCACAACTCTCAAATCTCACACAACTCAAAATTCAGATTACAATCACTCAGAAAAACATAGCTTGAATGCAGAAAATAGGAATCCCTATTGTGGTTGAGAACATCTTTATTTATACTCAAAGATCAGTAGAAAAAGGATAGAAATAGGGCATTAATATTGACACTTCTTAGCTCAGTAGGTTGAACTCAACAATTAAGAGAAAAGGTGGCAACTAAATTCATTGCACAACAAACACATATGTAGAAAAATGAATGAGTCGAACTTCACAAATGAATAGCAAGAAAGATATTCAAAAATGCAAGGTATATGTTTTCTACAGGTCGACTTACATAGATAATTGCTCTCATGACCATTTCCACTTATTTTCAAATGCTTCACATTTTGGAAACTCATATTGAGGAATAGACTTCTATTCGATTCATGCCTTTTTCAGTTGGCACCACACTATATTACCTTTGCCATATTACATGGGTTGATGTTTTTTGTTCGACTTAGTTGACACCTTCCTATGCATGGTCATTCACTATTGTTTTGCTTTGACAAAGCCTTGGCAACCAAGTTTACACATTGGAAAGTATTCATAACTTAGCTCTTACATTTAGCGTTGTCCATAATACATTATACACCACTTTTTAATGTTTTAAGCATTCACTTATAATGTAAGCGTTGTTTTATCTTAGCACCTTTCTCTTAAATACTACATATGTTATGCATAATACATAGCTCATAAGATACATGTTTAAAATGCTATACATTGGTTAAATAATCTAGCGTTATTATTATCATATATAATGATTATATATATAATATATACATGTATATATGTATATACATTTATATGTATATATATATTATATATATATCTCGATTCACAAGTTTATATTACACATTATTCAATAATCGAATACACATTCACATATCAATGTAAGTATGTGTATATATGTGTATATATGTACATATGTATATTTATATGTATATTAACATACTAGCATGGACGTATCCTTTTCGTCAATACATATTTGTAGGTTAACATATATATATATGTATATTCTAATATACTATATATATATACATATATATCACACCTTATATTTAAGCACATATATACATAATCATATTGATCGACATATATACATGGTATATATATATATGTATGTATGCATATGTCTCTTTTTCCAAATGACATTCCCATGCATATGGGTAATCCGTACATGAGCATGCGTAGATATGTCTATCTACATATTCTTATACGCGTATTTACTCATGTGTATGAGTTTTCTGTTGACACATGCATACACACACACACACACACATATATATTTCGTTGAACAAATATAATCACACAAAGAAGAACTCACATAAATCAAAGAGACTCAATACTTAGACTCCTAAGCAAGAACATTCACAAATATAAACGCAAGCAAGACTAAGGATTACTTACTATTTCCCAACTATTTTCCAACTTGACCAAACTGGAAGTGTGTGTGTGAAAGCTTAGTTTAGGTCTTTTATCAAAGGTTACCATACCAAGTTTTTCTCCCTGAGTGATACTTCCCCTCTCATCAGGAGGCTTGTTAATTTTCCTACAACCAACTTTACAATTAGAAATAGTAGTTAGCTAAAAACTATACATTCACTTGCATCATATATTTTCATAATCAAAATCATTTCATAACATCAAATTAAATCAACGTTTATTCTTCATAATTTCAAAACACATAAAGCATAAATACACTCACTTCAAGCATTTTCACCCAATTAGGTAAAAGTAAATACTTGTAGTAACACAACGGGGTATAACATTGGCACATGATTCTTTTGAGGGATTGACCTCATATCCCTCATAAATTTAGCAAAATTTGGTATGATTTCAAAGTAGACATTCTCTTCAGCATAAAAAAAGATAGCTCTACAATCTTTGTTGATTGCCCTATTGATCAGTATATTTCACTTCTTTTTAAAGAAATTTATTCTAATATCTAATAAAGCTAATAACATTGGAAGTTTCTCACATATAGGTGCTTCTAAAAAATTGAATTAGTGCCCCTTATACAGTGGCCAGAGTTCCCCCATCTCTCTCCTCCTCTAGGGGCTACTTGCCTCCTTGTGGGTGTTGATGGGGATATAATATTTTTGCTTGTAGTACCTAAGGTTCTTTCTCCTAGGATTCTCCCCTATTTCCATAAGGAACTATGGACAATGAGGTTGGTCACAACCTTATTTTTGGTGCTCTTCCTCTCTACCACCCATGGAGGAAAGGTTTACGTGGCCTACTTGTGGTGCATCCAACTAGTTTGATTCCAACAAGTTTCCTCGATTGGATCTTGCAATTTCACCGAACCATGCCAATGAAGAATAATATAAATTAAAAGAAAAATATGATGAGGGTTGGGACCCTCTAACATATATACCTTAGATGTCATTGATGTATGGGGTAAACCGAGTGACCAAGACCATCCTCCTCCCCTCTACGCTACTTTTGTTACCGCCTAGTAGCTTGTTTTTATTTCGATGTTTTAAGGTTTGAGTGTTTGCCTTGTACATTAGATTTTTGATTCTATATCCACCCATGCATTTTTTTAATATATATACTAATATTTCTTATAAATGATAATTTAGACACTTATTCATAAAAAAGAAAAGAAAAATATATCTTAGAAAATTCAATTGTAATCTAAATATAATAAAAATATTTTTTAATCATTCTATTCTTAAAATTTTGAATAATTGTACATATGTATTTCTTAACATCTTTCACATTTCTAAATCTCTGTCTTTACATATTTTAAATAATTTAAAAAAAGAAATTCATTTATTGATCCATTTTTATAACCATCTATGAAAATATTTTATTATCTTATATCCTATTTCTAAAATCACTTTCTTATTTTACATAGCTATAAACTTCCATCTATTTCTAACATTTTTTAACTCTCCTTCAAAAAAATATTTACTCTTATTATTCAAAAATATATATATTCTTGTTTTCTTTATATAGTCTAGATCCATAGTTTGATCTTGCTTATCAAACCATTTTCTTATAGTCAACATCTATTTAGAATTCACTCTCTAATATATGTGTGTGTGCACTTATAAAATTTTGGATAGTTTATCCAATTTTTTCTCATAAGTCTCTCAAAATTATAATTATAATTTATAATCAAAGTTACTAACATCAAATTTAAATATTAATAGACCATCAAATAAAAAAAAGTTATTCTTAATGATTATCAACACAATGCTATGTCACACTTTCGACCAACTTATTAGCACAAGTGAATTTAAGTATTTTTAACTAAAAAATAATTTTGGTCAAACATATGATCTTGTAAGATTCATTATAGCTAATTTATATACGTCCACAAATTTTCCAACTAAAATTATTGGCTAAATACATATTTAGCATCACCTTGAGTCAAATTTACTAAAAAAATAAAATTATTTGAAAAACTTGATGTTTCAACAACTTCTACTTGTGTAATAATTATTTTTTCTAAAATATAAAAATACCCTTTTGTAGATCCATAAGTTTAGTTTTCAAAAATGTATATATATTAATTTTTTTTTTGAAAAAATATGATGCCCTAGATACAAGAATCTATATCAAGATGGCATATTTTTTTTTTTTTTTAGATAAATAATTAATATGAAAGTTGACGTCGAGTGGAAACAACTAAGTTATAATACATGCACATTTTAATATTTATTTAAAAATATATACTTATCAAAATTGGAAAAAAATATATCCATGCTCTAAAGCTTCAAGTTGTAAAAACACACAAAAAAATTGAAGGGAAAAAAAAATTACTATATAGTGATTGACGTCTCATGTAACTTCATTTTTCTTGACATTTTATCAACAACTAAAAAAATACAAACATAAAATATACTAATTTTTTTTTTTTTTAATTAGTTTACTTCATTTCAAAATTCAAAACATATATCACTTTTTAGTGATTCAAGTTTAAAAGTTGGATCAACGTTGGCTATTTCCTTTATAAAAGTGTGACATAGTTTTGTACTTTTACCCTAATGCTATTTTAAACACACAATAAGTAATTTGAAATAACAATCCTCTTTATATATTCATAATGATCATTTTAGCATTGTTACAATTAGAAAAACCAACTATAGAGACTCTCTTTGATACCAAATGTTAGAAAAATTAAAATAATTAAGACCATCAAGAATATATAGGAGATAAATCTTTTAAACTTAGAGAATATGTTTTTTATTTATATAAATAATTATATTAAATATTTACAAATAAAGTACAAAATATAAAAAAAAATTGCTTACTATTATTTGTGCTCTCTCTAGAGTTGCTAAGTGTACTCATATTTTTGGATATACTAGGTGTATTCGTGTTTCTAGAGCTACTGTTATTTTCTTTACTATAATTATTTTTGTTGTTGTGTTTCAACTTTGTTCTATTTTCTAGACTCTTCTTCTCTATTCTTTGTTTTGTTGTGTTTCAACTTTGTTCTATTTTCTAAACTCTTCTTCTCTATTCTTTGTTTTGTTTGTTTACCCTTTTATAGTTTCCACCTACTAGTAATTAATT
>VDFB02047671.1:0-27674 GCA_007258455.2 Sequoia sempervirens | reverse complement strand
TGTGCCCGAGCACACCAGGCTAGAGATTTTTAATTTTTTATGATATGTATAGAGTTGTGTAGAATGAATAAGGGATATTGCCTCCATTTTAGGTGGTCTTTTCATGCAGGAATGAATATAACCACTGGCAAGCTCATCACCATTGTCAACAATTTTTAACTGATGGAATGTCTTCCTACTAACTTTTAAAGACAATAAATGTTGACTTAAGATGACAAGGGGAAACTTTTGCAGCATATGGCATGTTTCTTGTGCACCAATATCATGATCAACAACCAAATTCATCATGAATTTTTGGTATGCAAGCAACGCTTTATCCCCATATGAATTTGTATTTGCAAGCCTTTGTAAGATATCAATGTAGCTTTCAGATGTTTTCTCAGACTTTGACGCATATTTGCAAATGTAGCTTAGGACAATTTGTCTAGACAATATTGGTTGGAAATCAACATTTGCTCGCTAGATTGCAAGCATCTTAGGGTTGTGGATATTAACATGCTCATCATTTCTTGTTTGCTTTTATGATTTCTTTAATTCACTGTGAATTTTCAATGTTAAAGATGGTTGTGTATTCCATGGAGCTTTGTAGTGACATTGTAATTGATGGCATTTTTTCCTCAGGAAAGTGTATTAAGTGCACTTGGTATGCCTTTGAACCATTTTTAACAATTGTTCATAGTCCACCATTGGATCCATATAAAATATTTGTGTAGTATTAAGCAAGCATGGGTAATCCAGGGATGAGTGGTGGATCCTTGATATTAGTTGCTCTAGGGTGCTAGGGTACCATGTTGAAAGATAGCGATGAAATTATTTTTTTACTTATTGAAGCTCATGTGGGTTGGACCAATCAAGCATGTCCATGTTTGGGGCATATGGAAGCCTCAAGAAGCCATTTACATGTTGGAAAAACAAGGACAGACAACTAAGAGGGGGGTGAATCAGTTGTCACAGAAATTGAAACTTTTCTAGCTTAACTTTAATTTTAACCTCATATTTGATGAGCAAGTAATTAGTCGCAAACAATTAACACATCAGATAGAAAAAGAACACCAAGATTTTTTTTCGTGGAAACCTTGTTAGGGGAAAAACCACAGTGGATGTTAGTACAAAAGATTATACTCTACTAAAAGTATAAAGAGAAATAATAAGGGGAATGCACATTCACTCAGGCACACTTCCTAGAGCTCACTGCTCAATTACAAAAGGGACTCACTGCCCAACAAAATAGGATTAAAAATTCAAAGGGTATGAATTGAAAAAATAGCTTATGCAAGCCTAATTATAGTTCCAATTAAGCTCAACACTTCTTCATACTTCACATAATATTCTTCACACTCTTCTCTGCTATCAAATGATATTCACACATACACACATAGGAGCACACGAAGCATACTCACCATCGATGAAACAATAAAGTTTATATATCCGCTACATGATATTTCATCACAACTTGTTTGGCCAAGAAAGTAGAACATATTTGTAATGTCAGCCCAAATTTACAAATAAAATTTTAATGTGAATCCACCAAGGTTGGCCACAATATAGTGGAAATCCAAATTAACATCTCCAATACAAAAATACTTTAATTAATTTCTCCTCAAAGATCTAGAACACATTGTCACCAACATGTCAGTCAGGAACATGTAAAACCAAACATGTGCAAGAAAATATCTTTAACCATGAGCTTACACATTAATGTGGACATACCACAAAGATAGGGAATGATATAGAGACATTTGAGAACACCAAGAAACAATTGAGAAGAATCTGCAACAACTAGAATTACCACAAGCATACAATCTTCATTTAGGAACACTAACAAAGACCACATAAACACTATCAGACCATAACACACTTGAAACTTTATGCAGACCTCTAAAATTTTTGATGGATGATATATATACACTCAAAAATAGACCCTTTAATCCACACCAACTAATCTTCAATGTACAAAGTATGACACCTTCATGACCTTTGCAGTTCCACAAAAAACTTGGAACACTTTCTCTTACAATTTTCTCAATATCCTCAACATATACAACAACTAATACACCAAATGCTAATAGTGTTGACATCAATGACAACCACATATCAACAACATATCCACAACATCCAATAATCTACCCCTTTGGCATTGATGGCAACACATGATGTGAAAAATACCATCAACCCAACACACTGAATTCTCTTGCTCTACAAGACGACTCTGCACTTCTCCCTCTAAGATATTTTTCACATTACTCTTCTCCCCCTTTGACATCAATGGAAAAGCTAACCATGAACTTCTCATGTACATAATCTGAACCACATATCTGCACATCTAACTACTCCCCCTAAGTTGCAGCCACGAAAACATCAATCCAAATCAAAATATAGCAATATAGCTCATGAAATGACACAAGTAAATGCATCTTTTAGTTCATATCAGGAGGTGTAATTACCCCTTGAATTCCTCTGAGATACTCAAAAGTATCCTTTAGAAAAGGCTTAGTAAATATATATGAAATTTGTTCTTTAGTAGTCACATACTCCAAACTGACTTCTTTCTCATTCACTTTTTCCCTTAAGAAATGAAACTTGATTGATATATGTTTAGTCTTCAAGTGTAGCACTGAATTTATTGAGATATTTATTGCACTTTAATTATCATAGTACATAGCAACAGGTACTTCATATATTACCCTGATGTCTTTCAGCATCTATTTTATCCATATCACTTGAGTAAAATTATTGGCAGCAAAAATGTATTATGCTTCAGCAATAGATAGAAAAATTGAGTTTTTCTTTTTACTTAACCAAGATACCAACTTATTCCCTAGGAAGAAGGCACCAACACTAGTACTTTTCCTATCATCTACATCACCAGTCCTATCTGCATTAGTATATGCATAGAAAGTGAGATCATCATTCTTTGGATACCACAGTCCAAAGTCATCTATTCCTTTTAAATATCTAAAGATTCTCTTAATAGTACTTACATGTGATTCTTTTGGGTCAACTTGAAATCTAGCAACAATTCATAAAACATTCATAATATCTAGTCTAGTCTGAGTCAAGTAAAGCAATCCATAGATCATTGACCTATACCAAGTTTTATTTTCTTTAGGAGATTCATCATTTTGTGTCAGCTTACATCCAGTCACCATGGGAGTACCAACAAGTTTGGAATCATCCATTCCAAACTTCTTCAACAGTTCTCTTACATTTTTGGGCTATGATATAAAAATCCCCTTGTCCAACTATGCAATTTGGAATCCCATAAAGAATTTCATTTCTCCTATCATATTCATCTCAAATTCACTCTTCATTTCATCAACAAACTTCATACATAGATTTTCATCATCTCCAAAAATAATGTCATCAACAAAAAATTCTATGATTAATTCCTTATCATTATCTAGTTTGGAGTATAAGTTTCTATCAGAATTACCTTTAGTGAATCCAAGCTTTAGTAGGTATTTGTCCAATCTAACTACCAGGCTTTGGGGGCTTGCTTAAGTCCATACAGAGCTTTCTTCAATCTGTAAACCATATCTCCCTTGTCAGTTAGCTGAAATCCATCTGACTGTTCAATGTACACTTCTTCTAGTTCTCCATTCAGAAATGTCAACTTTACATCCATTTGATAGACTTTGTAGTTCTTGTAAGTAGCATAAGCAAGAAACAGTCTAACAACTCCAATTCTAGTAACAGGGCCAAAATTTTCTTCAAAATCAACACCTTCCATTTGTGAATACCCTTTACATACTAGTCTTGTCCTATTCTGGACCACTTCACCTTCTTCATTCAACATGTTTCTAAATACCCATTTAGTACCAATCACATTTTTGTCTTTAGGCCTAAGAACTAGTAGCCATGTGTTATTATTTTCAATCTGTGCCAAGTCTTCCTTCATAGCTATCATCCAGTGTTCATCTTGACAGGCTTCAGTGGCATTTTTGGGTTCAATCTTGGAAATCAGACAATATTCTTCTATATTTTTTCTTCTAGTTTTCACTCCTTTACTCTTATCTCCTATAATTTGGTTTTTAGAGTGATTCATTTTTACATACATTGGAGTCTTGGGACATTCTTGAACTTCTAACTCTTTTTATCTTTCCTCAATACTTGCACTTGTCTATGTCTCTTGATTGACTTGACTTACTAAAATGAATTGAGGTTGCTTTATCGAAACATGTGGAATAATATGAAGTAAATTATGTGTTTGGCAATTCTTCCCTTGACTTACATTGTCTTCATCTAAATCATAACTATAGTGCCTAGATGATTTGATAGAATCCTCATCATCTCTGGCATTTTCACTCTCTAGAATATTTCTTAGTCTTTTGTTATAGCACCGGTATGCCTTGCTTTTAGTGGAGTAACCTAGGAAGATTCCTTCATCACTTCTTGCATCAAATTTTCCTATATCATCATCTCTCTTGATATAACACTTGCTTCCAAAGATCTTAAAATACTTAACATTAGGCTTATGACCATACCATAACTCATAAGGAGTCTTACTAGAGTTACCATTGACATTTACCTAGTTCAAGGTATACACAGCAGTGCTTACCACTTCACTCTAGTACATCTAAGGTACATTTCCTTCCATCATCATAGTTCTGGCAGCATCCAAAATTGTTCTATTCTTTCTCTCTACAACTCCATTTTATTGAGGGGTTTCGAGAGTAGATAATTGTCTTTTAATTCCATACTCTTCACAATAAAGAGTTGAATTCCTTGGAAGTGAACTCACCGCCTCTGTTAGATCTCAGGCACTTGATTTTCAAACCTTTCTCATTTTATGCCATAGACTTAAAACTTTAAACTGCTCCAATTATTAACACTTTTCTCTTAAAAAGGAAACCCGAATCATTCTAGAGTAATAATCAATAACCAACATAAAGTACCTTTCTCCATGAATACTTCTAACTTTGGAGGGGCCACAAAGGTTAGTATGTAGTAACTCTAGCAAATTTCTTGAATGAAACTACTTACTTTGGAAGGAGACTCTATTTGTTTACCCATTTGACATTCCTTGCAAATTATAATAGTAGGCTTCACTACTTAGGTAGATCTCTTACTGCTTGAGTAGAACTTATCTTGATAATGTTGTCAAAGTTTACATGACACAACCTCCTATGCAACAACTAGCTTTCATCTATTTGAGCAATTAAACAACTCTCACTAGCAATGTTTAGGTGAAAAATAATACCTTTTGTTTGTTTTCCTGTTGCAATCGGGTATGTGCAGGATCATCATGGAAAAAATAGGCCCTTAAGTGGCAAAAAAATAAAAAAAATTAGAGTTAGGAAACTTGACGTAAAAATCTGAATAATTTTTATATATTACTTCAAAAATATGTAAGAATAGAATCTATAGCAAATTGAATGTAGTTTCTAAACTACTAGGTTTGTTTTAAAAAAGAAAACTATTTGTTGAAAATTTGAAAGTTCAATGCGAGTACTTAAATTTCGTGGAAAAATAAGAAGTAGGTGTCCGCTTGACCAATTCTAACCACAATAAAATGATAATATTTTTTATAAAATTTTATATATAGGTAGAGGACTCATGTCCCGATATGATGCATATTTTTTTGTAATTTTTTCCAAGTAAATAATTAATTATGAATTTTTATTAAACCTTTTAAAAAATATAAAAACTCATATGTCTAACCACCTTAACTTGGTCAAAACTTCATGAAATTCAATTTTTTTTTTAATCCTATAGGATGCAAAGCATAGAATGTGATGCATGTTTTGGATTCAAAAAATGTGATACTATTTGAAAGCTATAGATGTTTTTCAATAAGTCTATCAATCATGACTTTAGTCATAATTTGAATATAAAATGAATAATAATTACTTATTAAATTCAAAGTAAAGCATAATTTATATTGGTGGAAAGCTAAGAGTCTCCTTTAAAAACCTTTTTCATTTCATCAATTTTGGGTAAAAGGAAAGTCATCAACCGCATACCCATCATAGTTCCACTTTTTGGCCCATCATGATCTTGCACATACCCAATCATATTCTCAGAATTTCCATGTATCTTGCATTTTCCATCTTTGAACCAAAGATCATATCCTTTATGAACCATTTGTCCAACACTCAAGAAGTTGTGCGTCTGGCCTTAAACATAGAGGACATCATCAATGTTGTCCTTACTACCAAGGAAAATAGATCCTTTGCCACAAATCACACCAGCATTGTTATCTTCAAATCTCAGAACCCTGTCATCATACTTCTCTAGACTTACAAATTTTCTTTTATCAAAGGTCATATGGTGTGAGCATCCACTATCAATGACCCATTCATCATTTTCTTTAACTTGGGTTGCAAGATATTTTTCATATTTGGTAGACCCATTAGCCACAAAATTATCTTCAATGGTAGCAATGAAAGCCCAATCATCTTCTTTTCCAATGTCTTTATCAGACTCATCATCAGTAACTACTTATCGAACAAAATAGAATTTATTTGGGAATCTAGACTTTGTAGGTTTAGTTCTAGGGATTCTTTCAGGACATCTTGATGCAAAATGACCTATTTTATTGCATGAAAAAAATTTAATACGCAATACATCTTCATACTTACATTTTCCTTTTCCTTCTTGCTTTGCAATTAGTGCTTCCAATTCTTCTACCTCTCTTTCTTTATCTTCAAGCTATTTTAGTTCTTCATCATACTTGGATACCTTTTTGGAGCTTTCTCCTGGACTACATCTTTTCTTGTTACTTCCGGATACAGTATCCTTGAATGAAAATTTAGTTTTTGGTGTAGATTCACCAAATTCACTTATTTCAAAAGTAGCAAGCTTACCGATCAATGTGTCTCTTGTCATTTTGTTCACAGATCTAAACTCTTCAATAGCATGAACCTTCATTTTGTAGGAGGGAGGCAAGGATCTGAGTACCTTAGCCACAATTTCATCCTCATCCACAGAACCACCGACACATTTAATACCCATCACTATTTCATTTACTTTCGGCATAAAAGAAGTGATGTTTTTATCTTCACCCATCTTCAAATTATCATACTTGCCTTTTTAAGCTCTGTAGCTTAGCCATCTTCACATGTGCATCTCCTTCATACAAGTTTTCCAACTTCATCTAGATCTCATGATCTGTTTGTAGATCTAACACATTAGCCATCTCTGAATCTGTCAAAGCACTCACCAAAGCTTCAACTACCCTGGTATTACTTTCAGCATCTTTGATCTCATCAGCAGTAGAGGGACCATTATGAGGAATAGTAAATGGATCTCTTGTGTTCTTCTAGTAGGCATCACCAATGCACTTTAGATGATATTGTATTTTGACTTTCCACATTGAATAGTTATTGCCATCAAATATAGGATTTTCCTTCTTAAATGTTGTCATCCTGGATCACCTCAATCTATTAGGCTTTTCAAGAGGAACACGCTTTGATACTAATTGTTGGAAAAACAAGGACAAAAAATTGAGAGGGGAGGTGAGATAATTGTCATATAAATTTAAACTTTTCTAACTTAACTTTAATTTTAATCTTAGATCTGATGAGCAACCAATTAACCACAAACAATTAACACATTAGAGAAATAAGGAACACCAAGGATTTTTTTCGTGGAAACCCTGATAGGGGAAAAATCACGGTGGATGTTAGTCCACAATATTATACTTTACCAAATTATAAAGATAATAATAAGGGGAATGCACATGCAGTCAAGCACACTTCCTAGAGGTCACTACTCAATTACAAAAGGGGCTCACTTCCCAACATAATAGGATTAAAAATCCAAATGGTATGAACTAAAAAAATAGCTTCTACACAAGCTTGATCAAAATTTCAATTAAGCTCAACACTTCTTTAAAATATTATCTACTATCGAATGATATTCACACATACACACATAGGAGAACATGAGGCATACTCACCATCAATGAAACAATTAACTTTATATATCTGCTACATGATATTTCATCACAACTTGGTTGGCTAAGATGTAGAACAAATTTGCAATGTTGGCCCAAATTTACAAATAAAATTTTAATGTGAATCCACCAAGGTCAGACACACTATAGTGGAGACCCAAATTAACATCTCCAATACAAAAATACATTAGTTAATTTCTCCTCGAAGATCCACAACACACTATCACCAACATGTTGAATAGGAACATGAAAAATCAAACATCTGCAAGAAAATATCTCCAACCACGAGCTCACACATTAATGTGGACATACCAAAAAGATAGGAAATGATCTAGAGACATCCAAGCACACCAGGAAACAATAGAGAAGAATCCATAGCAAATAGAGTTACCATAACCATACAATATTCATTCAGGAACACTGTCAAACCACGACACATGTGAAACTTTACAAAGACCGCTGAAACTTCTGGTGGATGATCTAGATATAGTCAAAAATAGACCCTTTAATCCACACTAGCTAATCTTCAACGTACAAAGTAGGACACCTTCATGACCTTCATAGTTCCACAAAAAACTTGGAACACTTTCTCTTAATATTTTCTCAATATCCTCAACATATAAAGCAATTGATACACCAAATGATAATAGTGTTGACATCAATGACAACCACATTTTAACAACATATCCAAAGCATCCAATAGTACATGTGCTGACCTGTGATGCTGCCACTCATACCTATATCAATAGTCCTTTGTGTGGAAAAGTCTCTTTATAACCTCTTCATGGAAAATAGTGAATTGCAAGTGCATGTACAAGGTTGTTATGTGGGTTCTACACAATGTTCTCTATGAAGAATCTTCAAGAGTATGGAAAATAAAATTGGGTATGAGGTTCAATCACCTATGTAGATCAAGCCATTTTGTATTTATAGAGCTCAAAGTGAAGAAAAGAGTCAGTGTACCAAGCTGGTGGATCATTGCTACAATTTCTTGTCAGCTCTTGGCCCAATATGAGCAGGTTCCATGCAAGGATGCACCAAAGTGAACAAGTTGGTTCACCATCTAGGTATTTGATGCATCTCAAAGAAATTGTTGTAAAGCAAGAACCAACTTAGGGATCCTTTTGTTTAAGTTTGTTTTCATAAAAAATGATGTTGATTGTTGGCATTGGTATCTCATTATCAAATTATAAATTTAATATCTAAATCTGACATGCCTCCCAAATCTATTATCATAGTATCTAATCAAGTGCAAGGCATATTCATGTAATTGGATCTATATTGTTCTCGATTGTATAGGCATTTCCATGCTAGTGGGGAACAACATTGGAAAAGCCATACTTAATAACCCTTTTGTATTATATTCATTGATTGGGCTACAATTTATTTCAAGCCAAGGCAAGGAATTTTGAGTAGTGTCTTTAATTTTTAAGGCATCTCTAATTGCTTGTAATTCTTGAGGAGGGTTTGACATCAACAGAATAAATGATGATGAGTCTTGAAGGTCAGCTTCCTCATCAACAACACTTTCTACAGTTGTCATTGGTTCATTTGTGTCATGCCTTGGTTCTTCCATTATGTGCAAGATTTCAAAGATGTCAGTACTTGTAGAAGGCAACAAATTTAAAGCATCATATTCTATTGCAGCATCACTAAAGTATGAGTCATTCTCAATTTATAAATTAATGCAACCATGACATTATGTTTGTCAACATAGCAATCATAGTTTGTCCCCTACATGCCAAATCTTTGCACAATGTAAATGTCAAGATCATGTAGCCAACGTGGTAACAAAGTTGCAATACCCGTGATGTCTTGTGGGAAGCTTATAGTATGGCCACTATATTTTTATTGGCCTCCTATAGCATGGGTCACTTCTAAAATGGGAGCAACTCTGGCTATAAGAATTTCTTCAACTTGAGTAAGCTTCACAAGGACGACTGGTTGTGGCCCTAGATCCATTTTGTTTACCAGGCTATATCTATGGATACCTTTTTTAAAAGCACAACATAAACAGGAAACACTAGCGGTAGATGCTCAGACTCTCATGCCAACATAGCTCTCATTGCAAATAGGAAAAATTTTCAATTCAAACAAAGCATTAATGTGTCAGAAAAAGGATTGCATTGCTATGTAGAAAGGTTCACCAAACATGTTGCCTAAGGGTTGGGCTTTCAAAGATGTGCTTGATAAGGCATGTGCAAAAAGGGTCTATGGCAATGTACAACAAGGTATTGTTGAAGTAGATTCATAGCAATGGGTGCAGTTCAACTATGAAGGGGTGGAAGTTGAGGGGGAGAAAAAGTGACCAAATATTACTGGTGAGCTTGCTTACAATGGCAATGTGCCTAGCTGGGTCCAGAGCACATCTCTATTGCAAGTACTTGGCTTGTTGACTTGTGCAAATCCAGTCTTTGTGGTGTGCATAATAAAGTTTGTTTCTTTTGTACTTTACCGCCTCTCTACAATTTGCACTCAACGTGGAGCTCAAACATGAAGAGGGCTATGATTCCTATAGTAATAATATTAACAGCACAATAAAATGGTTGCAAGCACCAAGTTAAAGGGCAATGGAATAACTATAGTAGTCAACCTAATTGAATATGCAACAAAGTAGCCAAAGGCACATAACAACAATATGTATGCATGTAATTGTATGTATTCCTATGAATTCTATTTAAAAGTGCTTTCAAACTCCAAATAAGAAAAAAAGAATGCAAGCGATCAATCTTAGTGGGGCACTGGCTAACTCAAAAGGAAATGCATCGATTACATTACTAAATTTGTGTATGGATAGGAATTAATGGTAACACCATGCATCAGTGAGAAGACTTCTTTTTAGGAGAGCATTATTAGTGTTAAACCATGTCGCATATACTAGTAATTTGTGAAGTATATATATGATACATAGTTTAATACTTAAATAATCTTCAGAAAATGAAGTCTCCTCAATGGTATTAGGTCAACTATCTCCACAAATTTCTACCATGTGATCAAATAAGAAATGAATGTTTCTCATAATTGCAAATATAGCACCTTCCATTCTAATGGTTACATTTTGAGCCTACAAGGAATAATACCCAAGGCATGAGAATTGACATTATTCATTACATGAATATATGAAAATTTCCTACCTGTAGATGTAAAACCATGGTGTAAGGGACAAAAAATTTTGAAAATAAAAAATTTGCATGTAGACAAAAACTTTTTGCTATAGTCACTTATTGACAATAAGCAAAATAAACATATATGGAAATGTGTCTGCAAATCTATATATGCATATGCAATCAGTGTTCAATGCAAAGTTTCATGCATGGAAAGTACAATGCACTCTTTAAAGAATATTGTATTGTTGTTGTTGTATATAGTTGTGCATTGTCCCTTCCTTCATGACGCTCTGCATCCAAAATAACTTCACATTTTTCATTGGACATGCATATATACATATAAATATACATATAGTAGAAGAAAAACAACAAATTCCAACAATTTATGGGTTTTGCTACTTGGAAACATAAGAGGATGTCTACACTAGCTAAGAAAGCAACAATGCAATCAATCAATAGTCAAGCAATGCAAAATGAAACAAACCAAAGGAATACTCACTCTCCACCGTACATTTATTACTAAGACATCACAATCAGCAATATACATTAGATGCATATCTAGTGATTTTCCAGTTGTAAAATATAAAACATTGTAGAAAAGTAAAAAACATTGGAAATTACAAACCTATACATTCACAAATAATTTTTGCAATAGTGTTCCATCAACAACAACCAAAGCATGTGCATATGTAAATGTATTTGCAAATGTAGCTATACATATGAAATATTTTCAATGGAGAGTGTAACAAATGGAAAGTACAATGTGCACTTTAAAGAAGAGTGTAACGCTGCTGCTCCCATGGTTGTGCATCGTACCTTCATTCATTTAAATCTCCATCCATAAAAGCTTCACATTTTCCATTGCACATGCACATATATACATACACATATATACATATACATATACAAACATTACAATGAAGACAAAACATGCTTGAAAACATCCAAACAAAAGAAAAGAAGATGTATTGTCCACCCTACCATATTGGGAGCACAATTTTATGAGTGAATATTTATATATAAAAATAGATATACATATGCACCAGTTTTAAAGTTTTTTAGCAGCACGAGGAGGAAAAAAAGCTACTATTTGGTTTTTTTTGAAGTTTGGTCAAGATTTCTACCAGACTTCCCAATTTTTTGAGCCCTTAAGAGCTGAGGAGAGGGTCATGAGTTTTTTTTTATTTACATATATGCATAAATAAATGTATACATGCATACAACCATGTCTAGAACTGCGCACAACACAAGCAAATAGCAAATAGAGAATATGAAATGGAAAACAACAAAACAATGCCTGCTCTCCACCCTACCACATTGGCTCATGAATCTTCGTGGGCTCTCACCAAACCCTCAAGCAAGAATATAGATTGTCCATTAGTTTTATCAATGGTAGAAGCAATCCTTCTGATCACACATACCAAACATCCTATGATTATAAAATTTCCTTTTATGAGCCTTTAAGAAACAATGAACAACAAATAGCAAATGTGAAATGAAAAACAACAAAACAAGGCCTATTCTCCAGCCTACCATATTGGGTCATGAAGCCCCATGGGCTCTCACCAAACCCCCAAGCAAGAACATAGATTTTCCATCACTTCTATCTATGGTGGAAGAAATCTCTCTCATCACACAAGAAACAACTCCTTTTGTGAGCCTCTAACAAATAAGAACCTAAAAGTCACTTTTAGCAAATATGCCAACAAATACAATCCAAAATCATTGATTGGATGCATATAGAGAGACTTGCTATTTGGAAATATACATACTAAAGAAGCACACGTAGAAATGTATGTCCACAACATTACATGTAGACAATATACATATATAGATGAATGAGAACTAATAGATATAGACACATAATGATACATCTATTGGAAAGGGTGGACAAACTTCAACCTTCAAAGAAGCTCACAATCTTCTCTCACAACTATCAAAGGAGCTAAAGTCAGAGAAGAACACCCAACAATGCCTTATTGAAATTTGCAAACACTTTCACTATCTCTACTCATGTTTTTTAATAGTAGATATTGTCACAACAATTACCACTACACAGACACCATACTATAGTAAATGTTGATGCCAAGAGGACGAGCTTCTTTGAAGGTGCAAGTCCAACTACCTACTATGAAGTTTTTTCTAAAGCTAGCAACAACATATTTTCCATTTTTTGCATGAGTCAATGACTCCAAAAGTAATACAAAAGTGTTGGAAATGGCACTAATAATCAGAGTGATGCACAATGTATGTTCCATATGTATACATATCTATCTATGCAAAGGAAGCACAAAGATGTGAATACAAGAACTCTTATGAATATTATTTCACTTGTGGTCTGCAAGTTTCTGCAGGCTATATTGCTTGATCTTTGTTAGCACATTGTTGATTGTGCCAAATTTTGATAGGGTGTTGTTGAGAGAAGACTATATTTTTTTTGGAAGAACAAATATTTTTTAATCTATGGTCAATGTCTTATCCCTATCATTTTGCAAGCATATGTTACTATGATTCTTTGTCTTTAATGGTTTTGTTCATCTGGCTTGTTGTTGAAAAAAATATTGTTTGATTTATGACATCCATTTTTTGGCTATTCCTTCAATGTAACAAAATAGTTAATGTTATACAGGTTACATCTCATTGCATTAGGTATTGTTCATTACTGTTATTTGCAATAGAACAAAATAGTCAATCATATACGCTTTGTGTTAGCTTCCATTTGACATTGTTGATTATAGTTCTATTGCTTAAGCTATATTGTTCCATTTTGGAGAAGTTGTTGTTCAAAAGGCTATATTCTTTCAATTTTCGAGCAAGTTGTTTTGAGAAAGGAGTGTTTTTTTGTATGGGTTTGTTATTGTCAATTTTCAAGGGGTTTCTCTTTAATGTTTGCATTTTGTGGGTATGTTTGCAATAGAATAAAATTGTTGAGGTTATCTAGTTTTTATTGATTTTTATTGTATAGCTTGGGCTATATTGTGGCTTTCTCCATCTGGTTCACTCTTGAAACCAATATTGTTTTATTTATGGCCTTCATTTTATGGTTATGGTTGGAACATAATAAAATAATTAATGTTGTTGATTATATACACATCCATATATATATATACACATACATATATATACACATATATATACACACATATATATATACATACATATGTATACACATAAATAATACGATATAGCAAGCACATTCATATAAATTCCATAGGTGATGAATTCACTTGCACCTTCACACAAGCTTGCCCTCCTCACTCATATCCACCTTGAAGAACAACATAAACCCAGACAATGACACCCAACAATGCATTTTTAAAAATTACACAGACGTTTGCTTTCTTATTTCAGAACATTAAGATAGATGATACTTGCACGATAACCACTGCAAGGAAACCATACAATAATTAATGCTGATACCTTTTTGCTGGCCTCCTCTATCATCATGTTGAATGCTTTTTTATAAAAAAGAAAGAGAATCTGCTAGATTCTCGATGGCGCTAGAGACCTAAAAATTGGGAAGGCTAATGAAAATTCCAACCAAAGTTCACCAAAATAGGAGGAAAACCTG
Source organism: Sequoia sempervirens (assembly GCA_007258455.2). Taxonomy (NCBI): domain Eukaryota; kingdom Viridiplantae; phylum Streptophyta; class Pinopsida; order Cupressales; family Cupressaceae; genus Sequoia; species Sequoia sempervirens. The sequence continues at coordinate 13,099 of VDFB02047671.1, read as the reverse complement.
CCACCTTTCCCCCCGCTAGAGGGGTAGAAAACTAGATAGACACACAATAATTTTGACTAGAGTTCATACAAACAACCAATAAGATTTCAACATATTATCTCATTTATGATTTCCATATGGCAAGGTAGACGAATCACACCATCTACACCTATTAATATATCTCCTTGTGGACATTTACATATGCATATAGATAAATATACATGCATGTAATTGAAATCTCCGTAGGTATAAAAAAAATTTCTAGAGATATGTGTAGATATCTGTATGTGTATTGGATATATCTATGTATATGCATGCAACATAGAATATCTTGACAAAGTTTTATGTAGATATATATGTCTATCATGTATTTATGTATGTAAGTATCTATGTTTGGGTATCCATCTAATACTTACCAAGTTTTTATGCTACTGCTTTGTGATCTCTAATGATAGTGTCATGCTAGATATGGATTTCATATGGTACTTGGCTATAATGTTTGTTACAAATTCCATGCAAATCAATCCAGAAATCACCATCAAACAATTCTTTTTTGATAATACCCTAAATTGCTCAAGTAGTTTGGTAAGTTTTAAATGCAAAGTATTATTGCAGCCATTCCCAATGTATGTAGCACATACATGAAACCTCTATGACATTGTTTCATTTACAATGTGTAGCCTATGGGATACTAATTCGAGTAGCAAGTGGTAGATGGGTTATAACTTTGGGCAAGATATTTCATCAGCCTCCCATTTTTGTTTCCTTCCAATGGTTGTGTAAAAGATGGCCTAGGAAGTTATAGACTGCCTTTGGAATAGGGTGGGACATTCCATACCGCATGGGTAGAGGAGGCTAGTAAAATTGAAATCTAGTTCATATCAAGATTAATTGTTCTATGTTGTGCATGCACTGGGAATGGTTCTAACAAAACTTTCCATTTAACAACTCGAGGAACAAAACAAATGATTGAGAAAATATCCATAAGGTATTATTTGGTATCATTTTGTTGCTACACACTCTAGCAGTGCTGTGAGCAAGCATGCCACACTTCTGGCAGAGTGCAAGTTCAATCAACCTTTGTGCAGCTTCTGCAAAGCTGGGTAGAGGTTATTTTGTGTTTCTTTCATGGGGCGATGGTTATAGAGCAAAATAAAAGTGTCACTTGTGATAACACACTGCTTTCTCAACAAAACCTTCTAGAAAAATGAAACAACATAGCATTCCCAACAACACCTTCTTGGAAATTAACAGTAGCAAACCCATACAAAAACATAGCGATATATATATATATATGTATGTATGTATGTATATATACATACATCTATTGGGAAATTTTAGCAAGGTATTGTTTGCGACATTTTGTTGCTATACCCAATATGAGAGCCATGAACGATGAGTGCAAGATTCCTCAAGTGAGGATGCAATGTGGATTAAGCTCTATGCAGCTTATACAAAGGTGGTTGTAGGTTATTTTGTGTTTTTTGAATGGGTGAATGGTTGCAAATACAAAAGAAAACTTGTGTCACCTGTGATAATATTTTTCCCATTTTTGTGTAGGAAAGTTAGCGAGAAGAGATGTGTTTGAAGCAAGTGGGAACAACTCCATGTCAAACAAACCCTTAGCGATTTTGTTTAATTTGTGATTCGTGCATTGTCCTAGGCTATATTGCTTGATTTGCCATAAGGCATTGTTGATTGTTTCAAATATCTTGTCTCATCTATTGTTTCAGTTTTGTCTGTATTATTTTTCTTGGATTTGATACTGCCATTTTTTTGTGGGTTTCATATATACATACATATATATCTATGTGTGTATATATATATATATATGTATATATATATGTATATATATCTATATGTATATATATATATGTATATGTGTATGTATATATATGTATATATGTGTATGTGTGTGTGTGTGTCTATGTGTGTGTGTATGTGCAACTCTCACCGCTATGTGATATCATAATTGAGTGACGAGGGCATGCTTCCATGAAGTTGCAGGTGCGTTAATCGACTGTGGAATTTTTGTGAACTTGGTTGGAGGAAATCTTGTTCTTTTTGCATGCATCAATGGTTGCAAAAGGTGTGGGTTTTGACAATTCTTGTATATATATGAATATTTGTGTATATTCCTTAATTTTTGGTTCACAGTCTATGCCAAGCTATATTTCTTGATTTGTGAGAAGGTATTGTTGATTGATTAAAATATTGATAAGGTGTTGTTTACAAAATACTATAAATAGGTTATAAGTACACAATATTACCTCATTTATGGCTCACAATTTGTGTGTATGGTTTTCCATGTATTTGAGGCTATCAATTTTTGTGTGTTTCTGTTTATGATCTCTGGGTTTTGGCTATCTTTGCAGGCTAGGAGAAACAATGCATAATAGAGAGAACCAACAAGAAGAGGTTTGTTTAAACCAAGCAGGAGGAGTTGCATACTAGTAATACTGTTTTCCACATTTTTTTCATTCATGGTCTACAATTTTTTGAACCCTATATTATTTAATATGCAATAAGGCATTGTTAATTTCTTCAAATTTTTATAAGGTGCAAAAAAAAGTATATTTTTTGGATGGGCTTGTTACTATTAACTTTCAGCAAGGTGTTGTTGAGAAGGCTATGTTGTATGAATTTTTTGATAGGGTTTTGTTGAGGAATGAGTACATTTCAACTCTGGCTTGTTTCTGTGAGTCTTTGTGGGTTTTTGTTTATGGCTTCAATTTTGTGGCTATGTTTTGAATTGAATAAAATTGTCCATGTTATGCAGTACTTTTTGTTGCTCTTCTGTATCTTGGGGTATATTGTCTCATCCTCAAAAAAGGTGATATTCAGAAGTCTTCCAATTCTCCTTAACACACTATAATTTTTTGGCTTTTTTTTTGTGGTTATGGTTGCAATGGAATAAAATAGTTAATCATATAGACTTTGTGTTAGATTCCATTGGGAATTATTAATTATTTCTCTCTTGCTTTAGCTATATGGTTTCATTTTTTAGAAGTTGTTGAAAAGGCTCTATTTTTTCAATCTTCAATGAGGTTTTGTTGAGACAATAGTATATTTTGTATGGATTTCTCTTTAAGGTTTGTGTTTTTGTCGTTGTGGGTTTCCACAAGTTTGTAACAGTGTATTTTTAATGTTTTTTAGGTTTCCACGAGGGGGCCAATGTTCAATCCAACAACGTCTAATTTATCACTTTTGTACAAGTGCAGTTATAGTTGCAATAGATTGAAATAGTTAATGCTATACACTTTATGTTTGATTGAATCAAAAATTGGGCATAGGTTTCCTAGTATGATATTTCATTTGACGCTACCATTAATTACAATGGTGGACAATATATTTTCCCTATGTGCAAATACATATATTTTTCATTATAGCTGCAGACAATATTCATACACACTAATACCTATTTTTATTGGTATTGCTATATTTTCTAGATGGCAAGCTATATTACAAGTCCCATATGCAATATTTATGCCACTCTTCCTGTAACTCTAACAACTCACATGCAAGATGGGTGGATATCCCCTATTTCTGTCAACTTTGGTAAGAGTTTTTTTTAGCCTCAAGTGCCATCTTTCGAACCTTCTCATGTAGGGGGGATCTAGTCAGAATAGAGTTACAGTTGATATATTTTCACTTCTAAATGAAAATAATTTGGTGAGTCAATAGAGAAGGACATCAAAATTAAACACTAGTTGAGATCAAGACTAATTTGCATATGATTCCTATTCGGTCGCTATGGTTTGAGAACAATAAAAGAGTCAATTTTCTCATCGAAGGATAGTTGTTAACTATCAAGACCTCAATAAGGGTTTGTTATAATGGAAGGCTATATATCAACCACCATAGAAATCATACAAAAACACCCAAAAATAGTCCATTGTGAAGGGCATGAACTATTTTAGTACTTTGCAACCATCCCCATGGGACAGGCACCATAAATCAAACATGAATCATCATTAATGTATGAAAAGAACAAACATATCAAGCAAAAAATATGAATATTGTTTGCATGTGATTTCACATACATACATCTCTACGAATATGGATGAATAATGTGTGTCTCTAATTTCACATACATATCTACAATACATACAAATGGTGTCTACATCTAATTAGACATATACACACATTCACAATGGATGAAATAGGAATAGAACACTACAACAAAGAAACATGGATGAAATAGGAATAGAACACTACAACAAAGAAACATACTTTTTCCATGCATATATCTCTAAGGAACAAACCCATGTATATATAGCCAACACATGGAATATATGTATTTGGAGTTGTAAAATGAATTCCAAATCAATGTATACATCTCAAAAGTTAGTTGCATAGGCATATATGGGCATTTTAAAAATCAGCATTCTAAAGCCAGCAAAGCAACTTAATAGTCTATGCCATTTACAAAAAGGAATTGTTGATTGTAGGAATATAGCCCCATATCATAACCAAAGGTGGAGGAAAATAGCCAACAACACCTTGTAGAATACAATTAAGGCCAATAGCCTCTTTGCTAGAAAACAACCCTTACATATCACAACTTTTTTCAGTGGCTGAGGGAAAGGTGGAAGAGGTGGCTAGCACATGCTAGGAAGCTATAGAATAGTTGTCAACAATTCCTTGAAGAAAAAAACATAAACTATATAGTGGTGCAGCCATGAACACAAAGCCAAAGACTTCAATGACACATTCATGATTTCAATAAAGATGTATAAAGAATTCCATCACCAATCAATAGATGCAATGGCTATGAACAAGTCTATAATTACCAATGGATGTTGCATAGGAAATATTGCAACAAAAAGAAAGCTATATGAAACTCCACTAAAAAGGAAGAAATGTAGATAGCTAAACATAGGCTACTCCCAAATAGCTAGAAAACAAAGTCGTGAAGGCTACATAAATATGTTAAATATAAACAAGTCAAACTATATAGGAAAAAGTCTACAAATGCAAGCAAAGCATGTTTGCAGTTCGCTTAATGCACATGGGAAACAACCAATACAAGTGGCAGGAACAAAGAATAAACAAGGAACATACTTATAGGATCAATTCCTGATAGTTGTTGAGTAGCCTGGGGAGAGCTAGAGTCCACTGACATTATTGGAGCTGCTCTTTGTAAAAGACAAAGTTGCAATGCCGGTGGCTGGGCACAAGTTCTATTGTGACAAGAATACAACAACCAAAGATTCAATTAAACCATCAAAATCTAATAAGGTCCATTGTCAATTTTTAAATTGAAAACCTTTGTATATTTCATTTTTTGTTGGCACATCTACAATATGATCAAAACAAATAATATAAAAAACACACAAATATAGATCTTTACATAAATAATTTCAAAAACAATCTATGTTCCTCCAACACAACCAACCTAGAACATACACTGTCCACTAATACGATCAATGGCGGCATCAATCTTCCATATATCAACAAAAATAAAACTTATCATTCCAAGAATGACCCAATGAAAAGTAACATAGTAATCACTATATATCAATGTTGTTTGCATCCATCGTGACATACATACATATCTACACATAGGGGAGGAACAAATTTTTGATTCATGCCCTTTGTTTTTTGACCATCATTCCACTATGGTATTCTTCATTGTTATACTCTAGCCTAGGCTACATCGTATCATTTTGAACAAGGTGTCATGAGAACGCTATATTGTTTCAATTCTAGATAAGGTGTTGTTTAGAAAATGTTGTATTGTTTTCACATTTAGGAGGAACAAATTTCTAATTCACACCCTTTGTTTTCTGACCATCGTTCCAATATGGAATTCTTAATTATTATAATCTAGCCTAGGCTACATCGTATCATTTTCAACAAGGTGTCGTGAGAACACTATATTGTTTCAATTTCAGATAAGGTGTTGTTCAAAGAAGGTTGTATTATTTGTTAATATCAATATTGTTGCCAAACTCAAGAATGGCCTGTTAGAATGATAGCCTATATCTTAAGTGTGACAAGAAGGATTCATTTTACCATTGATGAAAGTGGTGGATAATGTATCTTGTTCCTCGAGGGGGTTACTTTCAAGCTTTGCTTGCAATGGACTAAAATATTTAATCTTATACACATTGTGTTAGATTTCCTTGGACATTATTGATTATGACTATTCTATAACAATATTTTATGCATCTAATACCATACATGTAGATTTTTGCAGATAGTCCAATTGAAATCAGTCATTATGATTGTCGAGAATGCCTTTTGGGTAACAACATTAACTCTATAGTATTAACTATTTTACTATGTATTCCAAATGAAAGTATATAGCCAAAGCTATAGAACAAAAAATTGTATTGCACTATAGAAAATAACACAGACTATTTTAATATATCACAACCATTTACATAGAATGGAAGCCATAAATGAGACAATATTAAATTTTCTTGTCCATAGATTTGTATGTATATCAAAGTGTTTTTTTGGCATGTTTGCAACAGGATAAAATTATTGAGGTTATGCAGATTTTGTCGATTGTTATTGTATAGCTCGGTTTATATTATCGCTTTCTCCATCTAGGTCGCTGTTGAAACCAATGTTGTTTGATTTATGTCTTTGGTTTTCTGGTTATGGAAATATAGAAATATGCACATAAAAATTATAAAATAGAACTCAACACAATAAGGCCCGCTCTCCACCCTACCATAAAATTATAAAAAAACATATAACATTTATTTCCACCAAGCAAATATTTTCACCATTGGTCACAGTGGTGAAAAAATTATTTTCTTGTTTGGGCGTTTTGTAAGAGCACACAATGCTCCATGAGCCAATATGGTAGGATGGAAATCAAGCCTTCTTTTTTTTATATACATACTGCATTCTGCCACATGCACTAGGTATGGCTAAATTGTAATTACTTCATTCATTGCATTGCAACTACAAAGAAAATTATGCATTATAAAATTTAGAACTTTGATATCTCCTAATTTACATATTGTCTATGAATTAGATATGATCATTGCTCTAAAATTCACACTTTGTATACACAAAACATGTATATGGTCTACCCTTTCCAATAAAATTTTTACATAGGATAGTAGGTGTGAGTGTTAGCTTTCTATTTCAATTTGGCTGCAATGGAATAAAATATTTAATGCTATGCAGTTCATTCCATTTTTGTATAATCACCACACTAAACTCCACACTTATTGGTTATTCTTGTAGACCATAGCCTAGACATAATGCAGTATTTGATAAACTAATGTGTTACAAACAACCTTTCAGAATAATGATAGTGATTACAAAACCAGTAACAATGGTAAAATTCACAATTATATCCTAATGTACTCTATATTGATTGTAATAAGCAATATTCATTTCACAACTACCTAGAGTGGTCAGAAATGCATATTCTTTATGTTACATTTTGAACAGGCTATAGTAATTAATTTTTGATAGTGTCTTATTGTAAACGCCAAGGTCTATCAATATTTCTCAAGGCTCCATCCATGAAAGGGTACATTTCAAATACACATAATAATAACACACACACACACACATATATGTATATATATATGCATATATATATATATATATATATATATATATATATATATATATATATATATATATATATATATATATATATATATATATATATATACATATATATATACATACATACAAAATGTTGATATGTATATCTCCTCTTATATACATACTGCATAAAGAATCCACCTCACCACTTGCATATGCTCCTTATGAATATAATAGTTGATGGGTTATAAGTCTAATCGCAATTTTGTAACCTCTCAAATTTTTGGCCTTAAAGATGGCCCTATATAAAAAGGTGAAGTGAAAAACGCTTTGTTAATCACTGGGAAATAAGGTTGTTTGCATCAGCACTAATTGTTCTATGTTTTTCATCGCCAGTGGAAATGATGTAATAACAACAGCGGTTTAATGCTAGCGAAACAAAACATAAATGTGGGAATTTTCAATAGACATTCTTTCGAATTTTTTGACAAGGTTGTGTTCAGTAATTATATATTTTGCTTTTCCTTGTATTATTATTGATACAGTATTAATGGCGTAAATGATGATACGTATTCATTATTAGTGGACGAATCATTTCCTCCCATTTAAGATTGGCTTTTGAAACCAATGTTGTTTAGTTTATCACTTTCATTTTGTGGCCATGGTTGGAATAGAATAAAAAAAAGGTTAATGATGCACCTCATGCTATATCATTTCATTATTGGAACATAATTAAATAATTAATTCTATTGATTCAATGTTTTCTTAATGTATTGCTTTCATTTTGTGGTTATCGTTAGAAAAAGATAAAAAACAGTTAGTGTTGTGCCTTAGACTATATCATTTCATTTTTGGAATAGAATAAAACAATTAATGTTGTTGATTCAATGTTTGGTTACATTAGGTACTATTGATTATTGTCCATATACTTGTAGGCAATATATGGCCTCATATTTCTACATATGCTTATTTCAGGAAGGCTCTCATGGGTCTCTCTTTATGGCTTGCATTTAGTTGATATGATGGCAAAAGGTATATATATACATACACACACATATATATATATACATATATACATATATATACACATATATACATCACACACACATATATATATACATATATACATACATATATATATGCATATATACATATATACACATTTCTATACATAAATGCATATATATACATATATATATATATACACATATATAGATATAGTGGCGAATGGCTTATAAGTTTGGTCGAAATTTCCGTTAGCCTCCTAGATTTTTGGCATTCCAATTGCTGTGAAAAAAGTGGTGGAGGTGGTTGTTGGTTGCTTTTGGAAGAGGGTGTTGTTTTTTGGGTCACATGGATAGACAAGGCTGTGAAAATTAAATGTTGATTTGTATCAACATTAATTGTTGTATGCTTTTCATTTAGTGGTGATGGTCGTAATAACAAGAAAAATAAATGGAAGCCATAAATGGAAGAATATAGCCTAACGCAAACAACAATAGTGAGCAATCCCTTATGCAAAACAACATGAACTACATAACATTAACTATTTTACTGCATTGCAACCATTGCCACAAAACAAAATATGTGAACGGAACAATATTGTTATCAACACTCACCTAGATGGCCAAACGTGAAAAACACTAAAAGTCACAGTGAAAAATCCATACAAAAACATGCGTGCAAAAGTCAAACCATAAATCAAACAATATCATTGTGAACAAACTATATAATCTTTTTTCCAATAGAACCCTATAAAAAATGCAACAATATACCATAAAACAACACAACCTATATAACATTAACTATTTCATTGGGTTGCAACCATCACACACAAAAACACGGCTTGTAATAGTGGTTCACATAGAAAACCCACAAAACATAGAAAGCTCCCAGTAACAGACTGACTCAAAACCTTCACCAGGAAAATGCAAACCCTAAATGAATCATTATTGGTTTCAATGGTAACCTAGGTGGGAAATTTCACCAAAAACATAGTAGATTAACTATTTTGTAGCCATTCACACAAAATGGAAGCCATAAATAAAACAATATTGCCAATAGTCACCCACATACCAAAACCCACAAAACACAAGAAATCTTGATTTCAAGATTCACCAAAAACACACCAGATTAATTATTTTCCAACCATTCACATAGAACCAAAGCCATAAGTGGAACAATATAGCCAACGGTCAGCCACATGCCAAAACCCACAAAACCATACAATCTTTTCAACAACAATCGACACAATGAAACAATATTGGTTTCAAGAGTAACCCTAATGGAAAACCCATGAAAAACACATGAATACAACACATGAAATACAAAAAACAAACAATATTTCCTTCCAGCAATGGTGGCTACATGGAAACCATGAACCGAACAATTTAGACTAAGCTACAGAGGAACAATCAACAATCCCCTTTTGAAAATAACATAAACTATTTTAGAAATACTTGACAAATGGTTTTTTCTATTATGTACCTCTTCTCGCTTCGTTCAATAACACCTCTTCCCGCTTGCTTTCTCTTCCATTCATTCTTTCTCCACCACCTGCAAAAAAAAGACCACTGGATTAGGACAACCTACACATTTTGCAACCATTGATGCATGCAAAAAATAGAAGATAACCTCCAACCACCTTCACAGAAATTCCACAGCTGATCAACACACTTACACCTTCATAGAAGCTTTCCCTCCACACTCACAGCTACCTTCAACAACAACATAAACCTAGAGAATGACACCCAACAATACATTATCGATAACTACATAGAAACTTGTTTTGTTTTTTGAGGACTTTAAAACAAATGTTACTTGTGCCATCGCCACTACACAAAAACCACACAACAGTCAATGTCGATGACATTTCACTGGCCTCCTCTATAACTGCATCATTTTTCTGGCCTCCTCTATCATCACACCAAATGCTTTTTTTATTTTAAAAACATCTTTTCCACCTTTTACATGACAATAGAGACCTAAAATTGGCAGGGCTGATGAAAATTCTAACTAAACTATAATTCATCTGCCAAGTTTTCCCTAGCACCTGAAAGGTCAAAAACCAGGGAGATTGATGAAAATTCTGAGCAAACTTGACACAAATAGCCTATTAGCTAAGCATGTCTTTCTAGAAGTGTCACTGGAAAATTAAAGTAAATTATAATGACTATATTGCAACTATGGTGTGTTGTCATTGAAATTGTGTGGAAGTCCGTTTCCAACTTATTTAAATTAAATGTATCTCGATAAGGATCCATAAACATCATGTGTGAATTCCTACGCTCATGCCCATGATTATGAATATCATAAACTATACGAATTATGGAATGTTCACATGGTCAAGTAATTTATGGAATAAATTACATTTTAATAATGCTTAGGAATCCAATAATTTATGAAATTCAATTTTCAAATGTTTTAGATGCCTAATTTTTAAAAGTTTAATTAAAAAATGACACATCACCTTTACAAATAAAATGATTATATTTTTCACTTTCAAATTATTTTTATACATAATATGAATTTTTAAACAAGATACATAAAGAATGTATCTTAGAAAATAATTTGCAGGAACAATATTAGCACTCAACATCTAATTAAAAAAATTCTCTATGAATTTTACTAATTCACCAAACTTTTAAGATTTTTTTGTTTTAACACAATTTTAATGTATAGTTATCTAATAGACATTAATCACTTACACTAATAAAGTTTGATATTACAAAATAAAATAATAAAAAGCCATTAAAAACATCTTTATAAATTATTGAATATTTATTATGAAAATAAATATACATCTTTAATTTAATCTATATAATGAAAAATCATTTATATATATATGTATATATATATAACTTATCTTCCTTAGAATTCTAACATGAGGATAGAGAATATGGCTGAAACTTAGAGTTCCAATAGTCTATAATATTTGAATATCTTTGATATAATATTTTTTATATTTGTTGTTCAATTTGATTAGGTTAGTTTTAGATTGAAATTTGAATTAAATTTTTTAAATGAATTGTACACATTCTTTAAATTTAAAAAAAATATTTAAATTGCAATTATAAAGTTTACTTTATTTTTTAAATATGTAAAATTTGAATAGTCTAATTTTATTTTAATATTACATATAATTTTTTAAAATTATTTTTTAGTCAATATTATGATGGGATATACTAAAGATTTATCTTGTATGAAATTTTTATTCTTATTTTCAGTGGATTTTTTTTTTTCAATGTTGACGTTTTAAGTGTAATAAGTTATTTTATATTTATAAAGTGTTTAATATGGTAAATCAAAGTATTATGTATTTTGCAATTATTTGCTTCACAAAAATATATTTATGACTATTAAATACACAAGTATCCAAACATTATATTTAATAATGTTAGTTGAAATTGAATAATATTTAAATATTTTTAATGAACATATATGATATAAATCTATATTAAGAATTATAAATGCATAATATAATGTCTATCATCATCATTATATTAAAGTTCACCACCAATTATTATGTGGCTTTTTCCAATTTAATTTCTTTATTCCATCAATTTTTTTCAAAAAATAAATTATTGTCCCCCTTCTGATTACGATGATTCTAGTTCCCCTTCTCCTTCTATGCAGCAGAATAATCTTGGTGTTGATGGTGCAGCTTCTCCTATGGATTCTTAAGGGTTTTTTATGGACAAGACAACTCCTACTATTAAGTTTGCAACTTCCTTTAAGATCATAGAAGCCCCCATTTTGGAAAAGATTGTTTCATCTTCAAATCATGATGCTTGTAGCTTGGATTTGAATGTTACACCTGAAACATTTGTTGTTCCTTTTGTAAGTTAACTTGGAGGGGATTATCCCCCTTCTGATTTAAATTTTTATAATGTGACTTTTGATTCCTCTTGGATAATTGTTCTTCTAAGAGGGTTTCAGTTTCAATTGACAAGCCCTTGAAGGAAAGGTTGTTGGGTCCTTGCTCTAGTGCTTGAGTTGTTCCCCTCTAGTTTTCCTCTCTATTATGCCTTTGGCTAGTGGCTCTATTCTTACTATTAGTTTTTTTTCTCATACTATTTTTGTCTTGTTTTCTCTAACTGATTGTTATGTTTAGCTAGTCTATTTTGTTGGGTTGTTCAACTTTGTTTTCTCTTTGTTTGAGATTAGGGCCCTTCCCTGGCTTTTCTAATTCAAAAAAAAAAAATGAATATTTATATGTTACTATTTATTATTATATATCAAATTTAGATTTATTTTCATAAATATTTGGAAAATAAATCCATTTGAATGTTACCATGTTTCTAAGAAAAAGTTATGATTTGTTAATATTATTATTTTTAAATCATGTTAAAATATTTATGAAAAATCAAATTACGTATTATATATGACTTTATCATAAATTAATATGTATTAGTGTATATAATAAATATGTGAACATTCTTAAAAATTGATTCTTAATTTTTATGTATAAGGTGACATCTAACAGACAATTTCCTTAAATTAAATAAGGATTCTTCTAACATGGTGCTTGAAATCATTTATGGATTCCTACCTTTCTCATTGCTCTATACAATAGCATTTGAGAAAGTTGTTTCATAAA
>VDFB02047670.1:149948-184079 GCA_007258455.2 Sequoia sempervirens | reverse complement strand
ACATCGAGTGAGTTTCTATCAATGTCGATGATTCATCTCACCGCGATGGGTTGGCTTGATGGTCGCCAAGAGTCTTTGTGATGGTACATTTCACTGAATATTTTAAAAAAAAATTGCATTGTTTCGTCACAATTTCGATGGTCACCAACGAATCACTAAAAAGGTCCAACGAAGTTGCTATAGTTGCAATGAAGGCTTCGTCATAACTCCTTGCCCATTTCATCGAAATGGTGACGAACTTCTGGTGTTGTTTCAACACTTTGGAAGAGCCATTGCAATTGCATTTTGGTTATAATTCGTCGGTGGATACATGAAGTTGTCGATATTCCTACGAACATCTGAGTCATTTTATGATGTCAACGACCGACGAATCTGCGCCGTTATTTTGACGTTTAATTCGTTGTCAGAATTTTGATGAAAAAATGGCAATGAAAATTCTTTCATCAATTCGTCGATTGTCTAACAAATGTTTGTTGAACGACCGATGAATTTTTGTCAAAAAATGGAATCAAATTCAGTAGTGAGGACCTTTGAGCCAAATAAGATAACCAACCACACAGAAAGTGTTGCAACTAGGCATGCACAATGGAGATTCTATATTGATCTACATTATGAGATTGGATGATTACAAATGTACAAATGCCCTGAATATATAGGCATGAGAAAAAACTTAAGATGCATGAGATGTTTTCATGTGTCATGATCTAAAAACATGTGACAACATGTGAACCCTATCTAGGAAATTATTAAATGTTGAGGTAAGTTCTAGAAGGACAACTCATCTTATAGAAGGAATCTTATCCCTAAAAACATGGAAGGGGACATTACCCCATTTATTAAATGATTTATTAAAATTTAACCTAGGACTAGATGATGTATGACCTAAGTAAACTTATGCTAGTGTAATAATTAATTTAATTACACTAACACTGAAAACCCTATTTTTGAATATTATCCCAAGTCAGACACCTGTTCCAGGCCAAGGTCCACACGAAGTAATTGCTCTTCGTCCAAGAAAAATTATTCCACACCCTCTTCCACCAAGAAACCTCCCCCCATCCAGCTTTTGAGAGAGCAACCTCTAATATCCTGATGCAACCGTATAATGACCTTTCTGGTTGGGGGACCATGCTAGAACATCCTTATCCAAGAGGGAACTGCATTGCCTGTCTGCAAGAATATTATAAAGCACCGCACACTTTTCTTCCATACTCTCCACTAGCCACTCATTAGGATTCCTCCACCTGGCACACACACACTGCCCCTGGTAGGAAATCATCTTAAAGTCACTCACCCTCCACCAACCAGCATCATTGAATCTTTGGCTTAGGGTCTCCAAGTTAGGAAATTGGGATATAATGGGTGGATGACCATCCCAAGATTCAAACCAAAATTGAACCGTTGTTCCATGCTTACAAATCCAAAATAACCCATCTTTGACAAGCGCAACACCTTTATTAAGAGTAGCCCAAATAACCCACCCCTTTCCCTCCAAGGGATAATGAGGGATATCCTCCCAAGGAATGTCCAAAAGATACTTATGGGAGAGGATCCTGGCCCATATCCGGTCCTGCTCATTGTACCAACGCCAATAAAATTTAGCTTCTAATGCCTCACCAACCAACGAGGACTACCTCAACCCCAACCCACCATACTACTTAGGACAACAAATAGTGGCCCATTTAACCATACTCCATTTGGAAAACATCAAACTACTAGCCCATAAGAACTGTCTAGCTAAGGCATCCATTTCTCTAACAAATCCCATCGGGACCACCTGAAGCATACTCCGATAGATCAGGAGCACTTGAACAACAGACTTTAGCAACTATACACAACCCACAAAGGACAACCAGTGATTGGTCCAATGTGTGACCTTCGCATGGAATTTATCCATAATAGGCTACCACGACTCCCTAGTTAATCTTCCTGCAACAATGGGAATCCCAAGATATGACAAAGGGAGAGCCCCAATCTAAAACCAAAAAATCTTAGCAATTCTCCTCTAAATAGACTTTGGGGTATTGAAGAAGTAGATAGAAGACTTATCTTCCTTGACTAATTGTTGAGATGCAACAAGATAAATATCCATAACCTTGCGGATACTCACAGCTTTCTGGATAGTGGCCACACCCATCAAAGTCGTATCGTCCACAAACTACAAATGGGACTGTGGGGGTAAGTCACCTCCCCAGCTCCAACCCTGGACAAGGCCTAACTCCACATGTCTCCTCAGCAAGCATCCTAGGCCCTTAGCTAGCAAAAGGAACAAATAGGGAGAGAGAGGGTCACCCTACCTAATTCCATGAGATGCGTCGAAAAGCTCAGAGTGCTCTCCATTAGTTAAAACAGAGAACGAGATAGACATGACACAACTCATGACCCAATTAATCCAATCATCTCCAAAGCCAAAAGTATCCAGAACCTTCTAAAGGAAAGACCATCAAACACTATCATACGCCTTAGCCATATCAAGCTTGACAAACATAGCCTTTTTTCTAGAGTTGGCCATAGAATGTATGGTCACATTAGCGATGACAATACCATCCAAAATCTTCAGACCCTCCACAAAACCACTTTGTTCCTCATAAATGAGCATCTGTAACCACTTTTTCAATCTATTAGCAATTAATTTTGAAATAATCTTATACACCACATTGCAAAGAGAAATGGGACAGAATTTGCTTAGTCTATCTGCCCCCTCACACTTGGGAATGAGTGCAAGGAAAGTGGAGTTTAGGGCTTTCAACATCTTCTTGTTCCGATGTGATTCTTGAACTACTGCCAATAAGTCAAGCTTTGTAATCTCCTAGAACTCTTGAAAGAATTCAATCGGGAAGCCATCGGGTCCAGGGGCCTTCCCTTTCTTCATCTGAAACACAGTCCCCTCCAACTCCTCCAGAGTGATATCTCCCATGAGATGATCCATCATTTCCCTAGTCGCCAGGGGTGGGATACAGGAAAGGACCTGAGCTTCCTCCATAGAACTCTCCTGCACCACTTCTCAGAATAGTGAAGAAAAGTACTGAATAGCTTCATTTGAAATATCATGAAATGAGGAAAGAGTCTCGCCCCTTTCATTAATCAAGATAGGAATAGAGTTACCATGCCGCCTAGCCTTTACCGAGTTGAAGAAGAATGCAGAGTTTCTATCCCCCTCCTGGATCCACTCAACTCGGGATTTTTGCTTCCAAAATATCTCCTCCTGTACCTCCCATTCTTCCAGAACTTTCGAGGCCCTGGATTCCTCCCTCAGCAAATTCTTTGTCACCCCATTCTCCCTGATTATCCTGGTAATGCCATCTAGCTCAACCTGTGCCACAGACCTGGCACTGAAAATATTTTTGAAACACTATCGATTCCAACACTTAAGCTGGTATTTAACAAACTGAAGGAGCTTAGCAAATACATACATCATCGTGCCATAGGTAGGTCTTCCATCCCACCACCATTGAGCAACCTGGCCAGGGAGATTAGGATCACGAAGCCACATCAGTTGGAACTTGAAGGAGGAAGTATGAGGCCACTAGGCAAACAAAATAGAGAGCTTTACTGGCCAATGGTCCGAACCTCACCAATCCAAGATCTTTGAACTAGAGGACCACATACCACCAACCCAGAAGCTAGAAACCATAAACTTGTCCAAATGTTTTGCAATATAGTTGTCACCAACCCTCTGGTTGTTCCAAGTAAATTTCTCATTTCTTCGCTTGACATCTACAAGGTGCGGAGCACAGATGTTATCTTGAAAAAGTAGGGCAAAGGCTTCCAACCTTGCAATTCCCCCCTTCTTCTTTGCAAGCTCTTTAATAACATTAAAGTCGCCCCCAATAATCTAAGGGTGGTAAGGAACCATGCTACGAACATAACGAATTTTGGACCATAGGATTTACTTTCCCTACAACTCCATAGGTGCATACACGTTGGAGAAGAGAACATATTCCTTCATTTCCAAATAAGAAGCCACCATGGAGAGAGATGACTTAAAAGACACCCACCACAAGGGAAAAATCCTCCTTGGGTCCCACAAACAAGCCACCCCCCCAAAAGATCCTTGAGCCCCAATGCATTGGCTATCACCTTGTTTCCATAGCTTCGGTGCTAAGCTCATCATACTCTTAATAGAAAGCTTGGTTTCCTGTAGAAAAAGAACATCAGGAGACTGATTTCTAACTCAATCCTGAACAACTTTTTGTCTAGGGCCATTGTTCAAGCCCCTTGTATTCCTTGAAAGAACTATCATTTCAAGGGGCTCGAGAAATGTGAATCTAGAGTCTTGACTGACCCTGACTCCACCAACGTCTCCCCTATCAATTTAATCTTTTCCCCATCTTTCTTCCTTCCTAGCTTGGAAACTTTCTCTGACCCAACTTTCTTAAGGTCTTTTTGCAGTATACCCAATTGAGGAGCAAGTTTACCACCACTCTTTCTCGACTTCGTGCCTACTTTCCGTGGGGGGAGAGATAAGGCTTCACTTCCCTTTACTGCTCCAACAACCCTACCCGACTCCTCCTAAACCACCATCTGTTGATTTGTACCCAAGTTCAAAGTCACGTCTTCTTGCGAAGCAAGAGGGACCCCACTGTAGAGCCTTGCCTGCCCGAGGCCACCCCCATCCTGTTCTAAGTTTGATAAACTCATATCCAACCCCTTCTGGCTAACCTGCACTATCTCACCAGGGGGTCCCTATTGTGCATCTTCCATAGTCCCTTGATCCAAATCTACCAATCCAGGATTCACTTCCTGCTAGCTTAGATCATTCAGCATCTCAAATCTATTAAATGTCTCATCCTCCTGCCTTTCTTTTGAAGTCCTTTTCTAACCCTTATATCTATTATGAGTCTTGACAGGAGTAAAACCATCATCCCCTACACCACTACCCTAAGCCTGATCCTTTCCCTTATCCATCCTAGGTGGGTTGCAAGGAGGTTGAGAAGGTTGAGTCTCTACCAGCTTGGCCTTTGGGAATCTGCGCTATAAATGGCCATACTCATGACAATAACGACACCAAAAAGGTAGGGTCTCATAGTCTAGTTGTTGCACCCATGAATACTCTCCTGCACACACTTCTATAGAATCTGGCAATGGCTTACTTAAATCAATTTCCACACAAAATTGGGCAACTGTCATTACCTTTTTGAATTGAGTCTATTGTGATGAATCGACAGGCCTACCCAACATCAAGGCTAGTAAAAATAACATATCATCACGCCAGCATTCGACTGGGAGCCTTAGTAGATGAACCTAAACTGGAACCCAGCTCGGGAGCTCCGCAACTGAGTTGAAGCCCGCATGCCAAGGCTTGATAAACAAGCCCACCTAGTTGTAGAAGTAAGGGACCCCCTCAAAAACCTTATTTCGATCAGCCATGTAGTTAAAAGTGACCATGAAATAGTTATTCACTAGAAGATGAATCTCCATCTCTCCTTTTGGCAACCAAGTCCTCTAAGCCCAAGCTTCCAAAAATTGCAACGATATTCATAGGACCATGAACTTGCAGTACAGGGAATGTCTAGAATAATAGTCAATATCCTCTGCCAACATCTCCATCAGAATCACCACATTCATCCTCTCATTGCACCTTTCCAGACATTCGTTATTCTTTGGAATCTGAGGCCCCCCTGACAGGTTTGTCTCCAAATTCTCTGGAACTGACTCAAATAAGTTATTCTCAAAGATCTTGGAACCTTGCATCGATTTCACACCAAGTGCTAAATGAAAATCCATCATGGGGCCAACCCCCGATGAATACCCTTGAGACATGTACCCAATCCAAAACCCTTCACGGGCATGCACCCTTTGGGATGGTAGAGAAAAATAAATCTACACAAGGGCTATCACAAAAAATCTCCACCTACGCAATAGCCTTTTGGCCCAACCAACCACCCTGCCAATTGAAAGCTCAAAATGTGTAGGTGGCATGAACATGCATCTGACTACAAACCATGTAGCCCAAAGAAAATTAGTGCAACGAGAGCACCCACCACCATACAATCAACAAGAGTCCGCTCAGAGGGGAACCTGTACCTCAACCCGGACTCCGCGCAAATTGGGTCACCACACAGCATTGACGCCACCAGCAACATTCAATGAAACAAAATGAGTCTAAAACACCAGCGCCCCTCTCGCAAACGCAAGAAATAAACCCACCCCCACACAACTCATGAAACCAGAACTCTGATCTCACCAATAGAACAAACATGCACCCTACGGTATCAACATGCATTCATGACTAGAAAGGTCGTGAGCTCACGCACAGTGCATAGAGCCATCTTCTCAATTCATTTCTTTCAGCGATTGAATCTATATGTGATAAATTTTTAACTATATATATAGACTATCAATTAAATATATATATAATTATATAATTACCTATATTTATTTACTCCATTGTACCGTCTACATCCTCTCTTTTTTGTAATGCATCTATGATTGTCTCATGATCATCCATTGAAAGTGTCCATAACACTTTATTAGGAGGCCTCCCTTGATATCTAACTAGTTTTATATTGGTTGCCAAAATAAAATGTGAGAAATGTATAATCTTCTTGTGTCTTTCATAGTATTCAAATGTAGGAAACCCATTCTTTCTTATTAGATATTTTCAAAGCTAGGTGCCAACAATAACCACAAAACCAGTTGGATACTCAAAGTTTTCATCATCCACTCTAGGATGTACCAAATTATATTTTATCTCAACACATCTAGCCAACCAATACTCTGTCTCCTCTTCATTCTCCTCAGGTGCAACAACAACAGAGACATGTCTTGCAAAAAAGAAATTAATTCAATAAAGAGTGACATATATTTAATTCACATATAAACATGCATGCATATAAAATTGAATTCAATTTAATGTACCTTCTTGTACAAGGTCTGAAACACGATCATAATCGTCCGATGCAAACACTTGATTATCTTCAATTGTCGTTCCATGTTGATCATGTGTCGATGTAGGTGTTAAGGCTCTTTGTTGCCATTCTTCAACCCATTTTATATTTCCACAAGCCTCCCAATCACCTGCAATACAAAATTGACAAAAACATGCAAACTCCCTTGTCCATATTGTCCAAGTGTTTGTATTCAAACTCTTAAATAAATGTCATTTTGCAGATCCATTAATTGTTTCACAATCTTGTTGAGTAAGAATATCATTTTCTTCAAATAACCAAAAGAAGCATCGAATTATTGAGCTCTCACTTGTTCCTGTAGATAATTTTGTATTGCACCAATCTATAATTGCACATGCATCTCTGAATTTTGCTACATCCTCAAATTTTAGTTGCTCTCTAGCAAGAGCTTTTTTCACACATGCACCTACTCCATCACGTTCTCCCTTACCATGTAGCTTCAAAAAAACTCCACATGTGTTGGATATTATTTTCCTTATAAACTCTACATAACCAATAAAACATTCTAGCATTCTTGAATTGACCCATGCAATTATCTAATCATATGAGATGTTCTCTCATTTGAATTCCTCTCTTTAAATTTTTATAAAATATATCAAAACAATATTGAACAAACTCAGATGAATGTAATCGATTATCACTCATATAAAATGGTACTCTCTCAAAAAAATTTCTATTATCTTCTCTACTATCATCTGCATTTCTATATACAATATGAAAAATATGGCTACCTGCATTGACTTATAATATTGATTGAATTTCTTCTTATGGAGCAAGAGTATAGTTTTCGCAAAATCAACAACTGACAACATAGTTCCAATTGGTTATGTGTTTTTACATGTATGAAATTGACCATCAAGCCAATGAGCATATTGAGAGTGTTCTACATATTTAGGTACAATATTATCTTTAAATTCTTTAATAAATGCATGCACACTAATTTTTCTACAATTAGCTCACAATGTTTTCCAATTTTTCCATCTTTTAAAGAATATTCAACATTTAAAAATTTTTAACATCCACTAATTGTTGTCCAAAATCATAAACTACTTTCATGCATACATTCTCCTAACAATGAAAAGTTACCACATCTATCACATTGTCCAAAATACATGCATTTAAATAAAATAAGTTTCCATTAGAGGGTCTACAAACAAACCTAATATAAAATCTTTGATTGTTTCAGGTGGCATATTAATACCACAAAATGTCCTGCATAATTTGGTTAGCATGCAAAAGTACAACTTATATATAAAAAAAATATCAATATTAATGAAATTGTACACGAGTTTTACAACAACAAGAGATTCATTGTTTATTAATTCTAACATACCAAGGTTTACATTTTTCAATGATCTTTGACTTATGCTAATATTTGATAAGATTGAATCATCTAAAAAATTTTATATAATTCAATTTGAGTTCATATCTAATGGATGCTTTGATGAGGGTCATGGATTTTTTATCCCACCCTTAATTTTAAAACATCTCTAATATTAGGTGATACTCTTGTATTATCATGCCAATATTTTTCGATTAAAGATTTGATTTCATTAGTTAATTTCATGTCTGACCTTGGGAGTCTACCACTAAAACTCCAACATTGATTAATTGGATAATTTTCAATACTTTCTCTTCTTTTAGTCACTCTTATCAAAGTTTTTGGATTTACTTTTATATATTTACTAATCCTACTTAACATTCTTTTATTTGAAGTTTGATTTATTAACTAGATAAGTTGTTATTGCACGTGTTGCATGCGTATCTTTAGATCGAATTTTCTTTCCTATAGAATCAATAGCATTGGAAACACTAGATATGACTTGTTCTACTAAATCATCTTCCTTTTTGGTTTTACAAAAATGCCTAATTTTTTCATCACTTTTCACATTTTCATCAATTGCATCATGAGTTGACATTGAAATCCTAATTTATTTCTAAAAAAAACATTTTATACAATCTATTTCCATGAGTTCTCATTTGTCTCCAAGAAATTTTACCAGGAAGGTTATCTAATACATCTCTTTCAATTGTAAAAAAACATTTTCATTTTCATTCATACAAGTGGTTTCATTTTCATTCATGCAAGGGGCTTCATTTTTGTTTTCAAACATACAAGGGATTTCATTCTCATTTTCATCAATATGAGGGATTTCATTCTCATTTGCATTCATATAAGATATTTCATCATTATTTTGTTTTTGCATTGTTTCAAAACTAAAATTATTGATACCATCAACGGTGTATCCAGCTTCATCTAAATAACTAAGATCAATATTATCAAGACTTGGGTTTGAAGACATACTTGGATAAATTGTTTGAATAGGTGCATTTTCCATATCATTAGGAGGTGACTTTGAATACATACTTGAATTTGTTTGCATAGGTGTTATTTCCATATCATTCAAAGTTGAAGTTGAAGGTATAATTGGGTTTGTCTCCATAATTGCATTTTCTTTCATATTCACCATCTCCACATTTGCATCATCTACATTCATCTCACCATTTTTGGTTTCCTCTTCAAAATTCATAGAACTAGATGCTTCCAAATTTTTCATTTGGTAAATCCTTTCTCTTCTATCCCTTTGTCTTTTTGCCTCCATTTCTCTTTTTTCTTCAATTTCTTTGGTTGTCATTAACTTTCTATATTTTTTTCTTTGCTTTTGCTTTGATCCCATGTTTACCAAATCCTCTTAATAAAAAAAATGATTCTTAACCTATTTTCTAATTGCTACCTCCAAATATTCAAATAAAACTATATAATATGGAGATCCTTTCTTCTATAAACTTTGAAGTACAAAAACATCATGAATACATCCATCCAAAAACTCTCTTTTTCTAAATCTTCTTGTAAAAAGTCCTTGTACTTGATTCCACTTTAGAAAATAAAACTTGCAACTGTCTCCTCCAAAAATTTGAATAGAATATGAAGTGTTAAGAGATTGTATAAGACAAGATTGAAATAAAAAATGTAGAAAATGATGCTTTTTGTTTGTATTGTAGAAAAAATGTGCTTACTCGATTTTTTCCAAATTGGGAAAAAATAGATATATAAGAAATGTGTACATGTTATAAAATGCATAAGCATTCTATTTTAGGAACACATACGTGTTACATGTGTACACATTTCTATTTTTAAACAAGTAAATAGGGAACTTGTACACGTTAAATAATGCATACGCATTTATTTTTAAAAATGTGTATGCATTTCATAATGCATACACATTTTTAAAATTTTGAATTCCCAACCCACATGTTGCCTCAGTTTTAGGCTTGGAAAAGGCTTGGCAACCCAACCCTTAGCTTTTGACCTGCAACTAAAAAACTAAGGCAAGTTCAAGAGAAATGCTTAACTTTGGCAATAGAGCTGATGGACTTTTTTTTTCTGAATTAATCTATGAAATTAAAACCCATTATAGAACATGATGTCTAGTTTCCTAATATATATTTTTTGTTACAATTGGATTTTTTTTTAATTTTTTAATTAATTTTTAAGCAAACTAGTCCATAAACTTGAAATATCCTTTTTTTTGTTTTTTAATAACTTTTTTTTAGTTAAATTTTTTGTAAATGAAATTATATGACATCAATCTTCAGACAATTCTCTAGATAATGAAAAAAAAGTTAAAATATTTTGTTTAGGTCCAATTATGTTGTCCATACATGTTAATTTTTAAAAACAACAATTAGGGCCAATTAAAATTCAATAAAAAAAATATTCAAAAAAAATTACAAAAAATATCCTCATCAATATTCATATTGCTAGATATCTTTCCCCAAAGGAATTAGAAAAATACTTTTATTTAGGTCAAAAAGTGGTGTTCGTACACGTGCATGGTATGGTAAAAAAAAGACTTTTAAAAAGTAGTTTTTATACATCCCTATCAAAATTTAATTTCTATCATCTGGGTATTTGAATAAATTACATATTTGGAAACTAGATTCAAAATACTAAATTTCATATTACTAACTTTTTTTAAAATTCATTGTGTAAGTGCTTCAAATTTTCAATCCAAGTGTGACAAATTCTGAAAAAACAGCAAAAACACTTCCACTTTTTGAGCTTTTTGTGGACCCAACTTCTTGCATCAACCTATAGTAATAAAGAAAGATCAATGTGGCATAAGTTACCACTTTACAGTGAATAAAGACCATGTTTACAAAGCATTGAAGTGTAAAATCAATCACAACAAATTTTACTCATATGTCATCATCAATGAAAATGCTCTTGACAATTTAAGTGGAAATTATGAGCAAAACATTTTTAATCGATTTAGAACCATGCATATAGAATCTCAATCTAATAAAAATGTTATAGGAGATGTCAACCCAATTATTGAGAATAATGAAGAATACATTATTGAACACACTACATTGATGGTTTCTTAGCCACCTAATTCACAAAAGGAAATGGACCTAATCCATGCATGGGTCAATAACCCAAACACAAATCCAATGACTTTAATTGATTGGCCAACTATTGATGAATCTCCAATTAATGAATATGTGACACCAGGATTGCTTGATATGGCCTTTCCAACACTATTTCCAAATGGTATATGTGATTGGTTAGAACCACGCATCAAGAAATTACACCTACACAAATATGTCAAGAATCTATTTCATTATAGAGATAATCAATTAGGTAAACATCCAAGATTTCGATATTATATGGAAAATATGATAATGAGACATTGTGCACATACATCAGCTGCAATTTTCATGAAAGGAAACATCCATGACATGCCTATCACAATCAACGAGCTTCATAAATATCTGAACAATATGCCACAATCACAACTTGTAGATAGACTGATATGATTCAAAACTTCACTCAAAGGTACACGATCATATTGGACATAATGTCATGCATAATTAACAGACATGTTGCACTAGATTGGCACACCCACCATTTTCTTTACATTAAGTGAAACAAACTTATATTGGCTAGACTTACATGCACTCATTCCAAGTACATCACCAACAACACCAAGAGAAGCACATATTTGGCAAAAGCAAAACGTGATTGACTACCCTCATATAGTTGCACAATACATGCACTTACGACACTCCCAATTCAAATAATAAATCCTTCAAAAAGGATTGAATGTTCAAGACTATTGGTGCAGATATGAGTGGCAACATAGAGGATCAACACACATACATGGATTTCTATGTGTAACATGCCAACCCTTCAATGTCGTAAAAATTTCTAAATTTACACCTTGCGAGTAAATAAATTAGGTAACAAGCCATTGCAATAAAAAAAATCTTTCTTTATTGAGAATATATGAAAAATATGCCATATCAAATTACAATAAAGATTCCATTTCATTAAAATAACTTCACAAGTCACAACAATACAAGAATGCATACATTTACATACATAGCCCCAATGAGCTTTAGAAAAAATAGTTGTACGATGGTCTAGGATCCTTCCTTTCAAATCTTGGTTCTTTTGTCACCTGCTATGGAGGAGAAGCATCACTCAAGTGCTTTTCCACCAACCACAGACTCATAATGTGGTCCCCCGAACATCTATCATTCAATAGATGACCCTTCCCTTTGATAAAGATATTGGTAGAGTAACCAATAATGAAAACCAACTGAGCATAGTGTTGTATCCTACATAACTAGAACCTTGTAATCCCACAATCTCAAACTAGCATGTAATATTGGATCACGGTGAACTGATAGTGGAGTCTTGACTTTCACACTTTTCAGTGGAGTCTTTGGACATTCCCACTACTTTGTCCAAAGTGTTCTCATTCAGTACTTCGAATGAAGGTCATCTATCACATACACTACTCAGGGTCGATTTGACTTAATTCTATCTTAAGCTATGCATAGGTATTTCCTTCCATGGATAGTCTATCATCCCAAAGATAACCTATCACCATATTAATCCATTTGGAATAACCTACTTAACAAGTAAGTACACAAGCTAGGTATTTTATTCAATGGATATTTTATCATCCTAGAGATAACCTACATACTTGGAATAAACCTACTTAACAAGTAAATACACAAGCTAGGTATTTCCTTCAATGGATATTCTATCGTCCCAGAGATAACCTACATACTTGGAATAAACCTACTTAACAAGTAATTACACAAGCTCCCTCCCATACTGGATTATATATCCTAGGAGTAAACACACGCTTTCCTAGTTAAATCAATAACTTAGCTAAGTGTATCACAAGTTCCTTTCATGTTCAATCATACCTATTATATAATACCTATGATAAACACCCATCTCCTATTATGGAGTACTTTAAACACATCATGAAAACATCATACAAGCTTCAATCTCCTTTTCAAAGACACTATAATTTATCTGATGAACACAATATAAAATACAACTTAACATACATGCAAGACACATCATTCATAAGTAAAATAACAAAGAAGAAGAGATCTACATGACTATTATCACTTATCCAAACAAATGGCAACAATGCAACCCTTTCCAACAACAGTAAACTTGATAATCAACTCCTCAAGAATGTCACAAAGAAACTCTATCTCTCAAGTTGATAGCTTACTCTCAAAAATAACTTCCTCACAAACCAAATAGAACTCTCTCCATTTCTCTCTCTCAATTTAAAATAGAGTATGGCTAGAAATAATGTAGTATATAGACTAGTAAGAAGAATGAAAAAGATGTGTAATCTTGAGAAAGAATGTGTCCCTTCAAATGAAATGGATTAGCTATTTTATAGAGTAGCTTGGTAACCTCATATCTTATAGTTTAGGCATGTTAATGGACAACAAACTCCATGCAAAGCAACACATGAAACACAGTAGAAAGGTGGTGACCTCCTAAGTTCATACTCAACAAAACCCACTTACAAGTCGACTTGCAAAACTAACATCAATCAAAGACTTATTCAATCTGCATATGCTCAATTCAAATTGTCTTATGACATAGACATCTACAACAATTTGGTTTCTAGAGGTAGGTCCAACTTCATCCACACTCCTTGTTTGGCACGATTTCCTTTCCATCAAAAACAGTCAACTTCCAAATCATAACACCAAGCACTATCGACTTGCATAAGAGATGAGTCAGCTAAGATGATAAATACGTTTGAAAAATTCTCAAACATATGTAAATATAACATATAAAAATACATTTACTAAGTTGAAGTTGATCTTAACTTAGGTGTCGACTAAGTCCATCAACATAAGACAGCAACTCAAAATGCAATATAAGTGTTTCATATTGTGTGGCAGAAAGAGTTAGAATCAGCTTCACAAAATAGTCATAAGCTATTCTATCAGCCTCTAATAACATATTCTTAAATGACTATAGTCAAAGTCAACCTTATATATCGGCCTTTATGAGTTATTAGCTATGAGGGCACAGCTTAAGAATACAATCTTAAGTGATCTATAATCAGCCTATGATCAAGCCTTCCATGCATTGCCAACTAATACTCAAGACTTGAATGCTAATACGTTGGAATCCTCATGTTTGACTAAGTCTTTTTAAGACTTAATGCATTGGCCAATACATTCAATATGTTGCATAATTCACAACATAGAGAAATTTTACTCAAAGCCAATATACATTTTATTAGGCCTCAACATTCTTATATATTTATTGCATATAAAACAACCCATGTATATGTAATAGATCATAATCAAACTTGCTAAAGTTTATCAACTTCAAAGCAACATATCTATATATAAATAGTTATGTAGTACCATATATTAATAGGTATATATATACATACACACACACACACACACACACACACACACACACATATATATATATATAAATCATCATATAGCATCAATGCTATATTTATGTGTATATATATACTATCATATATATGTATATTTATCCTATGTCGTCAAGATTGTATACATTGAATATATAGACATGTAAATAAATACAAGCAAGTTATCTTTCACATAATACCCTATCGACTACATATATATATGTATTATTATCCTTATAATATATATACCCATTCTATATCCGAATGTATAACTCTTTTTATCATATTCCATAAATAACAATATGTGTGTATATTCATACACATATACTTATATATGTAAACTTCTCTTATAAGAATTAATGCTTACGAGTGTATTAGCGTATACATTATATAGCAATATGATAATCAAGTAATCCATTTGATATTGAATGATTATGAACACGTGGTTAAACACACACACATATCATAACAAACATTTATATACATATTTACATATCTTATACATATGTCATCATACTCATATCTACATCCCATTATATCCATCATACTTATATACTGACATATGCTTATATATGCACATATGCATATATCCCAATACTCATTCAACCATACAGTCAAGCACAGTAAAGTAAGGAAGGTCTCAAAAGCTCAAACAAATAAAGATCACCCAGTAATGCACTCAACAGTAAACAAGACCTTTACTAATGTAGATACTTCAAACTAGGGATGACTTACCAACTTCCCACTTCTATGTCTAGGCTCAACCAATCTACTATGGTGTGTGTATGCTCAGATAGTTTACGTTATTGGTTACTCAACCAAGATCTTCTTTTGAGTGATACTTCCCCTTCACCTAGAGGAATGAACATTTACTGCAACACTAACACATGCCCACGACCGTTAGTTGTTCACAAAATATGTAGTATACATAATACATTTCCAAAGTTAGAATATCAATTAGATAACCATCATTTCACATATATGCATTTATTTTCACACAACATCAAATGTGATTACATTCATAATGCATTGATAACCAAGTACAAGCACAATTTATTCATCTCTAGAATTCACATTATATTCACATTTTACCCTACATAGTAATAGTAAATAGTAATTACACAATTAGGGTGTAACATACTTCCCCCCTTGTGAATCATCATTCCCGATGATCTATAGTACTTTAACATACAGATAAAGTCAAATAAAGTTTTACCTACCACTCTCAAAATACATAAGATTTATAAAACATTCATCCTATGTAGCATCACTCCTTGCAACCTTGTCCTTCCTGGACCTTGCATCAAGTTCCCTTACTATCTCATATGGAAAACTTGTATGCCTCACACATACTTACTCTCCCAAAGAGCTTCACTATATCATTATATTACCTTGTATGTACATCCTAGGTACAATAGTAACTATACATGACACCTAAGACATAGTGATAAAAAATTATTGGCCCATGAATTTATCCTTGGTATAATCCCAATAAAAAAGGAATAACAATGTATTGCGCACTGCATTGTGGGTCCCATCCTTCCCCTTTGGTATTTATACTTTTAGACAACTTAGAAACTAAGTCCATCTATCACTAATACAACCATTTCCCTTACCATAAAGTATTGTTCTTGATTACTTGTCCATCTTAAGCATAACATTGCTCTTGGACACCTATCAAATTCTAACACTGCTTCATACTTAAGTTTGTATCAACAAAGTTTCATTGATCTCTTTGATCTATTACTCATTTTTGACAATCTATCAAGTATATGGTTAACCCTATTTCTAAGCCTATTTCATCCTAATATAGTTTCCAACCTTCCTTTCCATATAATGGTCCAAACCTCAATGTTAGAAGTTCATAAATCATTCAAGATTTGGTTTACCATTTTCACCTATTTGGCAATAATAATATATTGCACATTTACTCAATTGAATGTTTCATAGTATGATCATGGTTCACCCAACCCTATCATTAATTGCTTGTTCACAACTAAGACATCCTTCTCGAGAATACTAAGTAACTACTTCTCACAATATATTATTTAGGACTAAAATCCTATAAATCAAGTTTCCAAATAGCGTTGGTTACTTTGGTGAGTCTATCCACTAGAACATTATGTTAGTTTCACTGACATAGACAAATTGATATATCTTGTGTTCTACCACATTCCCTCTAGAATCTCAAGAAAGTATAGATTCCCTACCAATGATGACATCTGGTCTTCATTTCCTGGCATACTAGACATTATCTTGCCACGTTCCATGCAACCTCTTACTCTATCTTTTACCAGGTTATAGTGGTTTCTCATCTAAAAATTCACTTTGTCATTCTTACATCCTAACTCTGACATTAATTTCCTCGTTTCATTCCTAAATATTCCAAAATTTTGGGTACATAGGTTCTTTTATATCCAATAATAGTCTATTCTTTAACTAAGCGAAAACCTATTTTGTGGTCTCACGCCCCCTTTAATTCCCAAATATTAATAGTTAGGAGTTTTGTGGAGATAAATCCCATTTATCTTAGGACATCCATACCATGGATTTCTTCTATCCTTGGATTATTTCCAAATATGCAATTCATCTTTTAACTCAATCTAATTTTCCCAATAAGAATTGGTACTAATTTCAAGTATTAATCCTCATTCAATCATGTTGGTCCCTAGAAGATATCAAAATTAATTGCATACCTAATTACCAAACATGAATGTTTCTCGTTGGCTCCTTTGATTCACTTAATCGCATAGGTGAGTCACAACTTCGGTGTATCCTAATTGAGCACATGTAACAACCCTGGTGTTCTAATCAAAAAATTTCCAACATTTCATGCTAAGTGAAAATCCTATGATGTCACAACATAGAAATAGATGCTTCCCTTTGAGTGTACATCCCTTTTAATAAAAGAGCTAATCAAAGCAGAGTTTTGTCAACAAGATGACTTCATTTCAAGAGTGTAAAGTAGTTAACCAAGGAGCTACTTTAACTTACTAGGTATCCCACCTATGTTTCCAATCATATAGAATTCCATAAGCTCAAGTGATTTACACATCCACATGGGCGAATCTCAATTTCAGTATTCCCTTCCAAATCTTAGGATAGAGTCCTTAATCAATGACTTGTTTGATATTATAGGTTACTCTAACCCTATATGTTCCTATCAAGACCAAATGTACAACTCAACCAAGTTATTCCCAACTTAAAGGTGTTAATGATTAGTCTAGTAAACAACCCAACTCAATAGGTTAAAACTTAACCTAAGGTCTCTCTTTTTATTTGAATAAACTTCTCATCCCAATTAGGTTATTCTAAACCTAGGGTTTCATTTGAGTATAAAGTATGATCAAATAATCATTCTCATAAAGATATTTTTGATGTGGTTCACATAACGTCACATCCTACCTTATCCTTCACTCCATCTCTATGGCTTTATAGTTAAACCTTATCATCCCCAAGTCTCTTAGCACAGTAAGCTATAGTGTCAAGTCACTTCATGACATGGATATGCTTCATAATATGTAATATTACTACCTATGTATAGAAGTAATATCTTTATCCAAATTTCCCATATAAGGTATATAGGAGTGTAGAGACACTTTCTTTCAATCACAAGTATCCTAGATCTTCCCTTGCCAATCCCATAGACAACGATCTTCCTTATCATGATCAAATTATCTACCTGTCCTTTTCTAATGCATCATTGATAATATCGTTTGATCTTCCAATCAGATAAATATAAGGTATGGGATGATAATAGGTCATAATCCTTGACCTTTCCATTTATCTTTCTCCAAAAATTCTAATACCTTTTTCCTTGTGGTCATAAAATGTATGACTTATTTGACATCATGACTTATGAAGAAGTCATTAGTTCTTCCAAATTGAAAATATATTCACAATTTTTGTTGGTTGGGGTACTTAATCTGAGTCGAGCCACTCTCTTCCTTCCCCCTTAGTGTTTTTGCAACATTCCTAGCAAATATTTGATTTCATGAAATGATTTGTCATTCCTTGTTGAATTTCTATTGCATTTTTCTTGCCTCAATGGCATACCTTGAATATAATTTTACCCAAAGTTAGATTCATCATTGATTTCTAATCCCATAGATTCAATATCTTGGATTGTCTAATAGGAGATCTAATGAATAATCAGCAACTTAGAAGTTAAGAGGCACACTAATAAATTCCAATTCTTCCTAATAACCTTTTTTGTGGAGAAATATCCATACTCACAAAGCCTCGTTGGTTGATGTACCTTTCAACTTAGAGCGTTTTTTTCCTTACAACTTCTATTGTTTTAACACATAGTGCCATATTTGGAACCTCTAAACACATGTTGGTTTTTTGTTGTCATGTTGGCGAGTTCATCTTATACTCCAACCTATCTATGTACTATCCAAACCTTTGTCAAGCTAACCTGATTTACATTTTTCAGGTTTCTTTCTCATAATCACATTTCCAAATGACTTGCCCCACTCTTAAGTAATCTTCATAACCTTTAGAGATACCAAGGTTGTTTAGTTTCTTTCTCTCATCTTAATCAAAACTCCAAATTGATCTCATTGATGTTGGTTGGTGGAACCATACCCACGTCGTTGATTACTTCTTTCTAAACATTCTCATATTTTCTCTTTTCCTAGGTACTAACTCTTTTCATGCAAGATCTTATCTTTATACAAGAATTAGATTTATATCAAGAGTTCTCCAACCCTTGTGGATACTCTTGCATTGACTCTCTACTTCGATCTTATTTATGCCGACATTGCATACACATAGATTCGTAGTGTTTTCACTAATTCCAAAAATTCTCGACTCTTTACAACTATAGGTTGCTACTATAAAGGGGTTATCTCATTTCTTCCCATCCCCTTAGATTCATATAAGTAGGATAAAGGTATACATTGGTTATTCTTCCTACCCTTCCTATATAACCTGATTGCATAATCTTCTGCAAATCCAAAGTAATATCATAAGTTGTCAGCTTAGGAGTTCCTAATTCCAGGGACGGATCATGACTAATCCCAAACTTAAGCAAGTTACTAGGAATCTCATCTTCCTTTTCATTTCTCCATGTTCTCTTCTCTTGTCGTGGTGGAAAAAGAACTTTTCAACCATTATCTTCTAATAAGGTTTACTCATTGTTGCATAATGAGCTCATAGGTTTCAGTGTTGAACCTGGTAGCTTTGATACCACATGTAACATTCCAACCCTTCAATGCCATAAAAAATTCTAAATTTACACCTTGCGAGTAAATAAATTAGGTAACAAGCCATTGCAATAAAAAAAATTGTTTCTTTATTGAGAATATACAAACAAGATGCCATATCAAATTACAATAAATATTCCTTTTCATTACAATAACTTCGCAAGTTACAACAATACAAGAATGCATACATTTACATACATAGCTCCAATGAGCTTTAGAATAAATAGTTGTAAGATGGTTCAGGATCCTTCCTTTCAAATCTTGGTTCTTTTGTCACCTGATGTGGAGGAGAAGCATCACTCAAGCACTTTTCTGCCAACCACAAACTCATAATGTGGTCCCCTAGATAGATGTCTCTTCCCTTCGACGAAGATATTGGTAGAGTAACTGATAATGACAACCAATTGAGCATAGCATTGTGTCCTACATAACTAGAACCTTGTAATCCCACAATCTCAAACTAGCATGTAATACTAGATCATGGCGAACTGACAGTGGAGTTTCAGCTTTCACACTTTTCAGTGGAGTCTTCAGACATTCCCACTACTCTATCCAAAGTGTTCTCATTCAGTACTTTGAATGAAGGTCATCTATCACATACACTACTTAGGGCCAATTTGACTTAAGGCTATCTTAAGCTATGCATAGGTATTTCCTTCCATGGATAGTCTATCATCCCAAAGATAACCTATCACCATATTAATCTATTTGGAATAAACCTACTTAACAAGTAAGTACACAAGCCCCCTCCCATACTAGATTATCTATCCTAGGAGTAAACACAAGCTTTCCTAGTTAAACCAATAACTTAGCTAAGTGTATCATAAGTTCCTTTCATGTTCAATCATGCCTAGTATATATACCTATGATAAACAACTATCTCTTATTATGGAGTACTTAAAACACATCATGAAAACATCATAAAAGCTTCAATCTCCTTTTCAAAGACACTCTAATTTCTCTGATGCAAACACTAGAAAAGACAACTCAACATACATGCAAGACACATCATTCATAAGTAAAATAACAAAGAAGAAGAGATCCCCATGCCTATTATTGCTTATCCAAACAGATGGCAGCAATGCAACCCTTTCCAACAACAACAAGCTTGATAATCAACTCCTTAAGAATGTCACAAAGAAAATTTATCTCTCAAGTTGATAGCTTACTCCTCTCAAAAAAAACTTTCTCACAAACTAAATAGAACTCTCTCACTTTCTCTCTCTCAATTTAAAACAGAGTATGGCTAGAAATAATGTAGTATATAGACTAGTAAGAAGAATGCAAAAGATGTGTAATCTTGAGAAAGAATGTGTCCCTTCAAATGAAATGGCCCTCAACTATTTATAGAGAAGCTTGGTAACCTCATAGCCTATAGTTTAGGTATGTTAATGGACAACAAACTCCATGCAAAGCAACACATGAAACACAATAGAAAGGTGGCGACCTCCTAAGTTCATACTCAACAAAACCCACCTACAGGTCGACTTGCAAAACTGACAACAATCAAAGATTATTCAATTTGCATATGCTCAATTTGAATTGTCTTATGACATACACATCTATAGCAATTTGGTTTCAAGAGGTGGTGCCAACTTCATCCACACTCCATGTTTGGCGTAGTTTTCTTGCCATTAGAAATAGTCAACTTCCAAATCGTAACACCAAGCACTATCGACTTGCATAAGAGATGAGTTGGCTAAGATGATAAATACATTTGAAAAAGTCTCCAACAATTGTAAATATAACATAGCAAATACATTTACTAGGTCAAATTAGATCTTAACTTAGGTGTTGATTAAGACCATTGACATAAGACAACAACTATTTATTACCTAGTGTTATCTTCAGATGTGTCTTGGTGAAAGGGACAGTGTCGCATTACTTATTCGTGAGTACCCTGCTATGCTGTGATTTTTTTTCATGATGTGTCTGACTGTGTGACTATATATCTTGTTCAATCGTTTTGTTTGATGTAGGTTGCAGGTACCAGACATCGACTCCACCTAAATTGTCAGGTCTGAGCATGCCTTAAACCCAATGGAAAATTGTTGAAAATGAAGATAACATACAATCCCCTACCTTTGTCGTCATCCTCGATGAGGATGAGTATCCAGTTTGTCACCTCGTCCATGTTGTCTAATTTCTATGGTCAATTGGTCTTGCTTCTTGACCTTGGTTATGGTTTAGGTAAGTGTTTTACATTTGGTTTGTTTGATAATTTGATGATGCTTATATTTATGTATGTTTATTCTACCTTGCGACTTCCAGGAGTAAGTTGAATCTTAGGGGGGAGGATGTAGTGACCCTCCATGATTCACCCTTTTCCTGATATTTTTGTCTGATGTTGATAAATGTTGCTTGGGTTGTTTGAATTAAATTGGTTTAATAATGTTGTTTAATTGATGTTGAATTAAATAAATTATTAAATAGACTGTGTTGATAATAGTATTTGAGTTGCCTTGGATAATTAATTTATTAAATTAAATTGCTAAGGTAAAAAGTATTTTTATAATTAAATATAAATATATACATTATTATTAATGTTGAACTTAAATAAATTCAAAAGGTGGGAAAATATTATAATATAAAATAAAATATTAAAAACGGAAAGAGGTAATGGTTAAACAACTAAAACAAAATGAAAAGATAGAAAGGTTTTCATGCAAGTGCATGCAAAGTTTTGAACTGCTAGTTGTTTGGAAACTTGATATTTTTGTGAGATTTTTATTCAAAAAACTTATAGTTTCTTTTGGAAAAAATTATAATAATTATCTTTTGGAGAAATTATGGGGGGGGAAGTGATTTTTGTTTTTGAAGAGAGAATTTTGTTTTCTATGTTGAATAATGTATTGGGTGGATTGTTTTCAAAAATTGGAGTTTGGAAAAAATTATTGAAGTGGATCGAGAATTTTGAAGAGGAAAATACGAAGGGAATCTAAGATTGCATAGGTATGTTTTGGAAATTAATATTTTTTTGTTTTGATTTGGGGATTGCAAGACAATTTTCCTTGTATCTATGTTATTAGATGTATTTGCAAAATGAAGAATCTTCATGCATGGGTATTCTATAGATTTGGATTGAAATTTTTTATCCAGAGTTTATTGTGTTGATTAATGTTTTTCTTTCCTGAAATCATTCTTTCCGTCTTGTCAAAATTTAAACCGTAGCACTTGATCTTGGGACCACCATACTAAACCAATTTCTCTGCATAATTTTCTTCTATGGAATTCTTGGGGGTTGCAACTCTTGAGGCTTTTGGTCAATCAGTGTGTCAGCCCTTTGTGATTCCTCCTTTCTTTTATTTGCATTTATTCCTATTGTTTTGCATCCTCAACACCTTGAATTCTTTGGAATATTTTGATTTAAATGCATTTGCATAGTATTTGATGAATGGTCGATCTTTACTCTTGTTTCGGCATGTATCATATTCAATTATGGGGCATATGTAGTGATAGAAATTCACCATATTTGCATTATAGTTTTAGTGGATTCGTTGTGATTATCATACAATTTGTGTCCTTTGATTTTCTATAAGGATTGGGGCATATTCTTTTATGAAAATATTCACTGTATTCCTCTACTCTTGGTAATCGAAAGATATATAATGGAGTTCAATCATTTACCATTCGGTTCACATGCATTTAGCTGGTATTCTGACCTTCATGTGGATGGCTAAAGTAAGCTTAGTTGGCATTCGATTTCATAGCTATATTAATCTCTTAGTGCCCTCTCTTTTCTTTTACCTCTATATTTATATTTGGTATTGAATGTATTCAATTACATTTTGATAGCGTTATTCATGGTTTGGCATTCACGGTTTGGTAGGCTATAGGTTTAGAGAGAAATAAAAATAAATAATTTTGTATTGGTAGATTTATTGATTTTAGAGTATTAGTTTAGTAGAACATTTATATTCAAGTAGAATTCATTGTTCGATATTCTTGAGTTATTGAATGGAATAGTATTGAATATAAAAGCTAGCGAGTTGTATTTCTTTCAATGATTGGATACTAGATATACTTATTATGTAATTCCAATTAATAATATATATATAAGAGTAATTGTTTATGTAGAAAAGCAATTGGAAAATTAATAACATAGGATTGACTTATTTGTATTTGGATAGTGGGTAGATTTGATAAACAAATTGGAAATTAGTTAATTGCTAATATAGCAAATTATGAGTTATTGTGTTGAGAGATCTTTAAGTCAATTATGTGGAAATAAGGTATTTTGGGGATATATGTGTATATTTATATATGTATATGTGTAAATGTGTTTATAGTAAGGAGTTAGAAAAGAATAATTTTTACCTTAAGAATATTTGAATTATAGACACAAGTAAATTGGAGTTCTAAATAGATAAGAAAATAAATTGAGTTAGTTGTGTTAGGGCAATTGGAGGGTTATATGGATGAATTAGATGAATCCCTTTTTAAATGTTGATTTAATTTATAACCATTTAGTGGACGATTGTTAATAATATGATGTTTGGGTTATTGCGTTCTTGTTTTAATAATGTGTTACTTATTGAAATTAAGTGGTTAAGTAATGGGAGAATAATGTCCATTCCATGGTTGCTTGGTTGGATTGATTGCTTGTATTGAATAATGTATTTGAATAGTGGAAATAATGTATTTGTGGCTGTAATGTTATTTGCTTATTTAGAAAATGTGCAAATCATGTCTCCCCTGGATGCACTGTTGGTTGATTTTACTTTTGATTATTATGGTTGATTTTGATATTGAGTTCATTTTGGTCATTGTTTTATGGAGGGAGATTTTGTGCCAAATGGATATTGAGAGACTTCCAGAGGCTTGGGGAAAAAATCTTGAGTTATGGTTTCACGTTTTTGTCATTTTGAAAGTGGATTGATTTTGTACTTGGATTGTGTTTATGAGGGTATTTGGCCTTGCACTATTTACTTGTTATTATGGTTGGGAATTGTGAGTGAGATGGTTCATGCCATGCTCTAGATATGTGATTCTTTTGGCTTTGTTTTGGTGTGCAAGATGGCTTTACCGTGGTTGATGTGTTGGGTCTCTAGTTGCTAGTAGGGGGAGTGGCTTTCAATGGAGGCCGACACCCAAAGTGGTGTCCAAGGTAACTCATTAAGAGTTTATTTAATCCAGTGATAACCTAAAATGAATTAGGGGGTTGGGTAGTTTTCACATTAATCAAGATAACGCCTCACTCATGGCTCAAGTACTCATTTAGGCTTGAGATGAGTGGGATGGCCTAGAATGGAAAGATCAACTACATTGTCCTCTTGAAAGGTATGTTGATCCCACATGAGTTTGTATGGGGGCCGACAATCGGTAGAGGTTGCTAGGGTAACTCAAGATGGGGGTCGGTAGCCTAGGAAGGTTCATCTAGGTAACTCATAGCAAGCTATGTGATGGCACTCCTCCCTATTGCAATCTAGCATTCCCTAGTCTTGTGTTCCCCTTTGTTGTTTTTGTGCCTCTAGAAGCAGTGTCTCTATGATGAAATGTTCATGTTGGATTGAGTTATGTTGGAGCCATGTTTAGTCCTTTGTGTTAGTCTTTTGTCTTCTTGACTGCTTAATTTAGTGGGACTTTATTGTTATCTCCTATCACGGGGGGTGGACCTTAGGGTTCTACATGGTCAGGTGGATTGTGTTTTTTCCTTGATTGGGTTTCCTAGCTATTGCCCGTGTGCGTGGAGGATGTACCTTATGTCGCAGATTTTGGATCTTGTACCAATGCGAGAGACAGTCACACATGTTATGTATTGTACTTGTATATCTTTTGTATCATGTACTGCAATCTTGATGTATTTTTTCTATTATTATAAGGGAAGCATTGATGTAAACTTGTAACAATGTAATGATGTACTCCCATGTAATGGAGAATGTATATGTACTTTTTGGTTCTTTATAAATGATCTTTAATGATTATCTATTTGGTGTATAATATGGAGATGTATGTGTTATTCATTTAATGCAATGTATTTAAACTGAACTCTTGTAGTTATTTATCCACGATGTATGTGTAGATTTTGTTAAGTAGGTATGTTCGTAATGCAGTCATTGAACCTTAAAGGACATATATTAGCTTATGTTTTATGTTTAGATATGACTTACAATTCATGTTAGTTCACTTAAAAAAAATTGTGTCAATATTGTAGTTAGTTGTGTTGTCCTCTGGGGTCCTATGGCGGGGTGTTACAACACTTCTCCAATAAGCATTAACGCTTACAAGTGTATTAGCGTATACATTATTTAGCAATATGATAATCAAGTAATCCATTTGATATCGGATGCTTATGAACACATGGTTAAACACACACACATATCATAACAAACATTTATATACATATATGCATATCGTATACATGTCATCATACTCATATGGACATCCCATTATATCCATCATACATGTATGTTGACATATGCTTATATATGCATATATCCCAATACTCATTCACCCATACAATCAAGCATAGTAAAATAAGGAAGGTCTCAAAAGCTCAAACAGATAAACATCAACCAATAATGCACTTGATAGTAAACAAGACCTTTACTAATGCAGATACTTCAAACTAGGGATGACTTGCCAACTTCCCACTTCTATGTCTAGAATCAACCAATCTATTATGGTGTGTGTATGCTTAGATAGTTTATGTTATCAGTTACCCGACCAAGATCTTCTCCTGAGTGATACTTCCCCTCCACCTGGAGGAATGAACATTTACCCACAACACTAACACATGCCCATGGCAGTCAGTTGTTCACAAAATATGCAGTATATGTAATATATTTCCAAAGTTAGAATATCAATTCGATAACCATCATTTCACATATATGCATTTCTTTTCACACAACATCAGATGTGATAACATACATTCATAATGCATTGATAACCAAGTACAAGCACAATTTATTCATCTCCAAAATTCACATTACATTCACATTTTACCCTACATAGTAATAGTAAATAGTAATTACACAATTGGAGTGTAACACTATGGATCAAAGGAGCTCCAAACATGGATACCATTGATTGGTCAAATGAAGAACAACAAATTGCTATAGAAAGATATTTCAACTTGATTAAATCCATGCATGGAATCCTAGGAACAACATCTATAGGTAATAAACCCACTTGCCATTTCAATACCCCAATTACCTATCTTATCACTCTCCAAATCTTCAGAAAATTAATCGATTGTATTTCAAATTGCAGTCACACAAAATATGTAATATGAATCCATGCATTAAAGACACAAGATAACTTGAAGACTCAGATTCCCACCAGGACTAGGGTGATCCCACAATAGTGGTTTACAATTTTTGGCCAAACTGGACACTGAAATAATTTTTTTTAACTAAATCTTCACTTTCGGGCACCTATAGTGGCTAAACCATGAGGAATTTGAAGACAATGCAAACTAGAGTTTCGTCACATTTTGTCTGTAGATTCTAAAAATATTTTTTTCAAAATTTTTGGAATCATATTGCACTTTTTTCTTCTCCCTCAAAACTAGTTTTTTCAAAAACAACATTTTTAAAAAGTGACGCACACCATATAACGCATAACTTTTTTTCCATGAAGGATAAAAATCTAATTCTTTCAAATTTAGATTTGTAACTTCGATATCTAGTGCTTCCACTTGGTTAGATAGTTTTTTTTTAAATATTTTTTCTTTAATCAAGTTTCAAACTCAAACCAATTACAATTCAGACATAGCACGGCCGTATAACGTGTAACTTTTTTTGTATATATCAAAATTCAAAAAAAAATTGTTGGATCAAGGACTTTGATATCTCGTGCACTCATATTTGATAATCTACTATTTTCCACATGTGCAGAACAAAGACCTTCATTTTTGGTGAAAAACCTATGTTTAATAAAAATAAAAAATAAATACATAATAAAACCAAAACATATTAAAATTCTATTTGTTGGATAGCTCGTTCCGAGGACTACCTAATTCTAGTTGGGTTTGTGAAGTCTTCACCATTTTCATGTTCAAGCCGAGCTCTGAAATGAAAAAATTTAGGTTTTTATGTGTTTGAGGGGGAGAATGAGGGATAAGGGGGGTTCGTACGAATCCCTAGGGGTTCACTCGAACTAGGGTTTTCTCGAACCCTGGTTCAAGCAAACCACCCTTCCTAATGCATTTTTTTTGTTTTTTTGGTAGGCAAGATTTTAATGGGTTTGCTTGAACCAGTAGGTTTGTACGAACCCCCAAAATCACATTTTTTGCCTTGGGGTCATTTTTTGTGAGTTTTCCTTCCTCAATGGAATTGTAAACCACTTTTGTGGGTTTACCCACTACGATGAGCTAGCTAACACAATACAAAGACATACAATTTGTAGAGAAGGTGCATGTCTACAGAAGAAAAAAAAAGAAAAAGGACAAATGCTTTGCAGGTAAACATCTTTATACACATGAGAAAATTGAATATCAAACAAATATGCTTCTCCAATCAATTATTCACATTAAGATGTTCAAAATTGATATTTGGGTCAATGCAGGATCATGGGGGTCCAAACTAGGTCTCTAAGTGGCAATGAAAATTCAGAAAAATAGAGTTAGGAAACTTGACATAAAAATTTGAATAGGTTATTAACATAATTTAAAAAATATGTAAGAACAAAAGTTGTAGCAAATTGAATGCAGTGGTACTAGCCCTTTTTTTGAAAAGAGTAAATGTGTTTTGCGAAAATTTGAAATTTCAATGCAGTGGTACTAAATTTTCAGGAAAAAGATAAGAAGCAGGTGTATGTCTGACCACCCTAAGTACAAGAAAAAAATAATTATTTTTCTGAATCTTTCAATATAAGTAGAGGACACATGCTCAAATGTGCCAGATTTTTTTTTTTCCATGTAAATAATTAGTTATGATTTTTTTATTAGAACATTTCAAAATTATTAAAATGTTTGTGTCTAACCACCATAACTTGGTCAAAAATTTATGATTTTCTTTTTTTTTCTTTTTTATCTTATAGTATGCAAAGCATATAATGTGACACGTCTTGTAGGTTCAAAAAATGTTAAGTAGTTTGAAAGTTATAGAAGTTTTTCAGTCATCCTATCAATCATGACTTTAGTTGTAATGTATGTAGAAAATCAATAATAATTATTTATTAAATTCAAAATAAGGCATAACTTATATTGGTGGAAAGCTGACATTTTTTTCTATAAACCCTTTTCATTTCATGAAATTCAGATTAAAAAAGTCATCAGCCACAAGGGCGAACTTCAAAAAATTAAGCAAATTTTTTAAACATGTTTTTTGGGTTGATTTTCTAGGTTAGGAAATCCCAAACCAAATCTCGAGACAATTTGCAAGCCTATTGATTTTGTTATAAAAAATGGATATTTGTTCAAAATGAATATTCGTTTCAAATATCCATTTCAAAATGGATATCCATCTCATAATGAATATCTGTTTCAAAACGGATATCTGTCTCATAATGAATATTCGTTTCAAGACGAATATCTGTCTCATAACAGATATCTATTTAGGAACGGATATCCATTACTTGTATTATTTATAACACATAATATTTAATATTGTAATATATACTAATATACTAATATATTATATATTATGCATTATATAATATGTATTATGTTATAAATTATATTATATATTATTATAATTTTTTGGTAGGTAAACGCTTTTGACTGGAGCTATGAACCAGTGAGGCCACATTTGGGGGACCTCATCCCTGACTCCATCCTCTCCCATCTCCCTCCTCCTTCTCCTCTTCCTTCATCTCCTTCTTTCTTCCTCCTTGCTCCTCTCCTCTTCCTCCCCGCGACCTTCTCTCCTCCTCCTTACTCCTCCACTCCTCCTACTTCTCCTCCACTTCTAACCCCCTTGTCTCTTCCTCTCTTTTCCATCTTCTCCCTTATCTCCTCCCCTCCTCTACTCTATCACCTCCACCTCCTACAACCACTGCCTCCTCCAACCTTACTATTGTCGCCTTCCTAATTCCTACCGCTGCCTCCTTCAAATCTACAAATGCCAACTACAGCCTATTGCTACACTGTTGGGCACCTACACACCAACAATTCCTTGCCTCTGACTCAACATTGACCTCCATCCTTTGTTCTTCAACCTCTGTCCTCCAACCACCGTTCACTATCCACCAACCTCCATCTTCCTGGTGCCAACATTCATCCCACCTCCTACACTCCGTGGGACTCGAACACCTGATGCAGTGTTTAACACTTCCTTGCAACAACCATTACACTGTGGGGTCATCCCCTATTATATTATATATTATATACTACATGTATTTTGTATAGTATATTATATATTATATACTATATATAGTATATATGTTAAATATTATATATTAATATTATGTAATATATATTATATATATTATATAATATATTTAATACATGTTATATATTATATATTTATTGATGTGCGACCAATTCACAAGAGAGAGAGAGGGAATGGGAGGGACTTGAGAGAGAGACAGAGAGAGAGAAAGACCTGAGAGGGAGTGAGAGACTTGAGAGGGATGGGTAGAGAGAGTTGAGAGGGAGAGAGAGAGAGAGAGAGAGAGAGAGAGAGAGAGAGAGAGAGAGAGAGAGAGATGTAGTTACCTGAGAGGGAGGTAAAGAGTGAGACTTGAGAGTGAGAGAGAAAGAGTTGAGAGGGAGAGGGAGACTTAAGAGAGAGAGAGAGCGAGACTTGAGAGAGAGAGAGAAAGGGAGTTGGAGAGAGAGAGAGAGAAAGGGAGAGTGGTAGAGTGAGAGACATGGAGAGAGGGATACAACCATCAAACAAAACCATTACAACTCAATTCAACATTCATGCCATTAAAACCTTCAAGCTTAATAACATGTCATTAGATCCTTCATGTAAAAGGTATAAAATCATCATGAATAAGAATCATTATCTTTCAACCATGATACATAAATAAGAACATTATGTACACCATAGGGGTTTGATGCAACCTTCAAACAAAATCCTTACACGACAACAAGATACATGTTCATTAGATTGTTCATGTGAAATCTATACAATAATCATGATCAAAAAATAAAACATCACTCAACCATGATGCATGAACAAACACTATATATATGAACAAACACTAAATTAATAGATTATTTAATATTTATTACTAAATTTGTGTCTCATCATTATACTATTATCTTCATAAATTCAACACTAAAAATATCCATCCAACCAAATTCTTTATAAAATATCCATCCAACGAAATTCTTTATAAAATGTCCATCCAAGGTCAAATTCTTTATAAAAATAAGATAATTGTTTGTGTGAACTGCAAAATTCAAGAAAATTCAATAAGATCATTGTCTTAATAAAGTGTTGTGGCTCTTTGTTGCATCTCTTCATTTCTTTGTGTTTTCCTTTTCAGAATGGGATTGTCTCCTCTCCTCTAACCATCGTTGATGCTCGTCTAACTCCACATCAATGGACCTAACACCATCAATAACATTTTGCATTGTAGATGCAAAACACCTCAAATATGGTGGAATACATTCTTCATTCTGAATAACGTTAACTTGATCTTGAATGGATCTAACATTCACATCAATTTG
Source organism: Sequoia sempervirens (assembly GCA_007258455.2). Classification (NCBI taxonomy): domain Eukaryota; kingdom Viridiplantae; phylum Streptophyta; class Pinopsida; order Cupressales; family Cupressaceae; genus Sequoia; species Sequoia sempervirens. Next base: position 152,662 of record VDFB02047670.1, on the reverse strand, counting down.
TTCTAGCAAGTGAGCACCATCATATGAAGGTGGTGGAGGTGGGGGGTTATGAGGTGGAGTTGGTGGAGTTGGTGGAGTTGGTGGAGGTGGAGGTGGATTATAGATATTGTCAATATTGCATTGATCCATGATTTATATATAAGTGAACCTGCATTAAATTTGTAATTTCAAAATGTAAGATACATGTTTAAAAATCCCCTTAAACCATTCAATATAAATGACAATTGAATACAATGAAAAAATGTGTAAAGCTCATTTATGTCAAAGGCATGTAAATGAAAAACAAATAATTGTTAAAGTGATGTGAAACCTCTCATTTAAAAATACATTAAATTTTTACCTCATTGCAATGTGGAAGTGTTAAGCTCCAAATTGACAATACTTAGTGAATCTGGATACATAGTTAGTAATGGTTAAACAAAACTTGTCCCAGTAGCCATAGGGAAATGGGAAAAGTTAATGGGTAATAATCGATGGGCTATGCAAGAGGCTATCATATTGTATGATAGCCTCCTGCATAGCCCATCGATTATTACCCATTAACTTTTCCCATTTCCCTATGCCTGCTGGGACAAGTTTTGTTTGGCCAGTACTAACTATGGATCTAGATTCACTAAGTATTAGCAATTTAGAGCACAATACTTCCAACAAGGGTCCTTTCTATTTTGAGAGCTGAGGAGAGTCAAAAGAATTAAAAAATTAAAAAACAAATTATTTAGCAAAGAAATACTAACTTAAGAATAAGCAACAAAGCAAGAATTTAAGAAACATGAGAATAAGTGATAAAGAAGAAGGAAAAATACACAAGACTATAAAACAGTTTAAATACATGCAGAAAGGGGGTAATGAAGGTTCAATTTTATGTTTGTTTTTCAGTAATGAAGGTTCTTTTTTTTTGTTTGATGTTTTTTTTTGTTTCCACTAACGAGGGTTTCAAAAAAATTTGTAGGTTTAGATTGAAATGAAAAAAAATCTACAAAATACAAAGAATACAAAAAAAAACCTAAATTAATCACTAATTAGCAAAAAAAAAAAGAAAAAAATGAAAAGAAAAGGATTCAAACACATACCTGGATCACGCTAGAGGTCGTTGCTCAACTGGGATCATCGTGAAAATGAGGTAGGGTTCGGGTTTTAAAAGCCTCAGCAAAACAGATATCCGTTTGTAACGGATATTCATTTCTTTCTAGTATAATGATATGGTTTGAAGAAGCTTCAAATCTAATGCAGTTGGTAATGAATATCCATTAGAAATGGATATTTGTTTGCCATGCATTCTGAATATATAATAAATGTATTATATATAAATATATCATAATATATTTTAAAATATATGCTATATATATTATATAATATATTTAATACATAGTCTCCCTTTGAAGTCTCCATCTCCCTCCTAGGTCTTTAATATATATATTTAATCATTATATATTAAAAAGAGGGGGAGAGAGAAATACTTGAGAGGGAGAGAGGGAGAGTGAGGGAGGGCAAGAAGGAGAGAGAGGGAGAGAGAGAGATGAGAGGGAGAGAGGGAGAGAGGGAGAGAGAGAGAGAGGGAGAGAGGGAGAGAGAGAGAGAGAGTGAGAAGGGAGGGAGGGAGGCCGAGAGGAGAGAGTAGAAAGTGGGAGGAGAGAGAGAGGAGGAGAGGAGAGAGGGAGAGAGAGAGAGAGGGAGGGTGAGAGGGAGGTGGGAAGTGGAAGAGAGAGGGGCTTGAGGGGTGTGAGAGGGAGAGAGAGGGAGGGAAGAGAAATAGAGATATAGAGGAGGGAGGGAGGCAGAGAGTAGGAGAGAGAGGAGAGGGAGAGAGTGGAAGTAGGAGAGCAAGAGAGGGAGAGTGGGAGAGAGGGGAGAGATAGAGGGTAAATGCAAGAAGATGAGTCCATAAAATGTGGAAGTTTTTTCCTTAGAAAAAACTTGAAATTAGCTTTAAGAAAAGCGGGATCTAAGTTTTTTAAAATATTTTTGTTTTGGAAAAAAATTTCAAAATGGTGAAAATTTTCCAAAAATGGAAATTTCCATTTTTGGCAATTTTCAAAACAGGATCATGTTTTACAAAACAGGTTCCTGTTTCATAAAAGCATAAAAACTATTTTTTTATTAAATGGGATCCTATTTTAGAATGGGATCAATTTTTTAAAATATGAATTTTTGGTCGTGTTTTTGGCTTGTTTTATGGTTCCGGAAATGGCTTGGGGACCCGAACCTAAGCTTTGGACCTAGTTTGACCTACAACTTGAAGGTCATGGCAATGTCATAGGAAAATAGTGACTTTGGACATATGTCTGAAGACCTATTTCGCAGATTTTTTTTACGAAATTAAAACCCATTATAGATGAGACATTGCAGATTCCAAATATATAATTTTTTAAAAAATTGGATTTTTTTTTCTATTTTCAATTAATTTATGATGAAACTAGTACATAAACTTGAAATATCAAGTTTTTTTAGTATTTTAATAACTATTAATTTTATTTTTTGAAAAACAAGCTATACGTCCACATTCTTCAGACAATTATTTTCAATTTAAAAAATAAAAAAATGATAATTTTAGGTCATCTTATGCATGGCATACACAATTATTTTTTAAAACAACAAATATGGCTAATAAAAATTTAACCAAAAAAAAAATCAATAAAAAATTACAAAAAAATATCGAAAACGTGCTTCAGTGAGTTACGAATCTTTTCCCAAAAGGATTTAGAAAAATATTATTT